>JANHFO010007308.1:41443-52288 GCA_032468095.1 Pareas carinatus
ACTGAAGTCATATTTTCTGCAATCGAGTCTGGATCGGTTCACTTTGAGTTTGTATCTGTTATTAGCTCGTGTATTATATAGGCAGAAGTCAGTTGCCCTTGAAAGTCCATAAGCACGAAACTGAAGATTTCTATCTCCAAATCTGGAGATAGTATATACTTATTATGATTAGTAGCTGCTTATAACCTTCTCATTCTTGATAATATCCCTTTAATATCTCTGTAATATCTCTTTAGACACTTCAATTAGAAACCACATCTAAGCTTGTGGTAGCAAATTCCATAGTTTAGACTCTGAATACTGATAGTTTTACTTGTGTCGCCAAACTACAAATGTAAGAACTCCAATTTATATAACTCCAAAGATGAGCCTTCTGAATTCATTGCCCATATTGGAAAAGGAATGAAAAAAACCAGTAAGTAATTAAAAATCATAGCACTTGATGAGCCTAAGCAACAAATGCCAAAGAAGAAGAATGACAACAACCTAGTATACTCTACCCCTTCCAATTGACTTAAACTATCTAAAGATTAATAAAAAAACATTGAGTTGGACTGCAATAGAGGGAATGAAATCTTAATTTGAATTCAGTTATAGGGAAACTATTACTTCACTTGAATAATTCACAGAAAAGCAGAGTGCTCGATCTTTTTAACATGATGAATCATACTTTTACATGTCATAATTAACATGTATCCCGATTGGATCTTGTTCTCAATTTAGCTAGTATTTCCAAACTGAGTTGGGACAGTGTTTCTCATCCCTTTGTAATGTTGTGATAAAAAGATTTAGTCTAGATATTTTTATATGTCTAATGGTTTTTAAAGACCAAGGTCAGGCCAGTTTTTATTTTTAAAATTCTGATGATGATGGAAGAGATTTATTTTAAAAAAGGGATCTAAACTTTTTTTAAAAAAAATTGAACCATAAAATGGTTATTTTGAAAACTGCAGCTTTTTGGAATGGATCACTGAGAGCAAGTATAGAATCTCAACTTGGACTAAACCCAGGGTGATGCCGGCACTAATGTTAACCTTAAATATATGGTACCTTGCAATTTTTCAGAAGTTTTCTTCTCCTACGAAAGAGACTTATACTCGATAATTTCTTTGCCAATACCTTTGCATTTACTTTATGGTTTAGGAGACAGATGTTGTTTTATATAATACCTCTTTTCATGACTTTCATACCTTCCTGGTTGTCCACCTTTCTTAAACAGAAAAATTCCATAAGGAAGTGTCCTATTGCAACTGAATTATGGGAAACAGGGGAAGATCCAGTTCATTAATAAATGTTTGTACAGTAAAAGCCAGAACATCCACTCCACTCCCAACTACAATAAGTAAATAGTCACACACAGACAACAGACAGCCATTCAGCAACTCAAGGTGTTATCTTCAGTTTTCAATGTTGCATTTTTTATTGTTCTTGGTAACATTAAGAGTGAGAATGGGAACAAGAGGCAACTTGTTTCCACTCCCATTGTTAAATTCACCTAAAAAAACAGCCAGAAAAAAATGCCCTCACTCTTTTCTATGCCATAACCATGGCTTCCTGTTTACATTGCTAACAGAAGGTGTTAGGCATAATACAAATGAAAGTTGCATTTGCGCTCAGGACTTTGACTTGACCTCTTGGTCCTTCGTGTGGAATGCAAGAGTAAGAGAAGAATGGTTGGGAAAAAGGCAGAATCCATGGGGACATCTCACCCAGGAACTGTCTGTCCTGCCAGCACTACTGTTCAAAGGGAAATTTACTCCAAGAATCTTTGTCAGTATGACCTTAAGAGCTGTGGTGGCACAATGGTTAGAAATGCAGGCTAATTCTGCTGACTACTGACTGCCAGCAGTTTGGCATTTTGATTCTCACCGATTCAAGGTTGACTCAGCCTTCCATTCTTCCGAGGTCAGTAAAATTTTATTTATTTATTTATTTTATTTGTTTCAATTTTTCTACTGCCCTTCTCCCCGAAGGGACCCAGGGCGGTGCACAGCCATATAAAACAATTGACACATTTAAATACAAACAATACATTAAAAAAGAGACTAAAAATAAGATAATTTCAATGGCAAATTTAAAACGGAAATATAAAACCAATTTAAAACCGAGTTAAAATTGACAATTAAGACTCGCCCCCAATAGCCAGCGATGGAGTGAGCCGGCAACCACAGCCACTCGGTCTTGAAGGGATTGTGCCTGAGTCTATTGCACCCCATCCAGATCCGCACGCTCTCCAGGCACCGGGACATCACTTCGATGAGGACCCAGATTGTTGAGGGCAATATGCTGACTATAAATTGCTTAGAGAGGGCTGTAAACCACTATGAAGCAGTATGTATATAAGTCTAAGTGCTACTGCTATTAAAATCTGTGGGTACTTTCCATCCCTGATAAGAATGTGACTGTAGGTTTAGTGCACATGGTTACTGTGGACTCTATTTAAATGTCTCACACTCTCCCTTTGCTACGGTGTTGCTCTGGGCATTATGGAAAATTTAATTTCTTCTCCACATTGGCCTGCTGAGTGCTCTGTGGAAAATACAATACAAATGACTGACTGCTGCTGTGAGCATGAGTATCACCAGTGACTAGAAGATGTTGGACTGCAGAAACACTGAAATATCAGCAGCTGTCCAAGAGATTTTGGTGCTGAATCCAGGGCTGGGTTAAGTGTAATAACTGATCCATGATAAATTTAAGCCAGTTTGTAGCTTCAGAACTCCTCTGACATGAAGCATGTTGACATTATAATAAGCAAAGGGTCCTTTGAAGCATTTTCAGGCTATGATTTCCTCATTACAAAGTAAACACTAAAATCACAGTCTTTGACGCCTGGGCCTCACTTTAAAACAACTACAAATAGGGAACCCTCTTCTGGAGCTTTTAGGAAATCAATATTCCGGCCTCTTGCATCTTTATAGGACTGGGATAGGCTACTCTTTGTTAATGTCGCATGTCCCAATTTACTGGGAGAATGTGTTTCAAAACATCTAGGAATTAACAACAACTTATAATTGTGAGAGGCCTGTGAAAAAGCAGCTAGAAAAAAGGATATACATCTGTCACAACTCTTTTCCCCAGTGGCCAGCAGTGCTCCTTGGAAAAAAAAAGGAGTGGCAAAATTAACCCAGTGGAACTGCTTCTCATCTTACTGCTTTTATTCCTAAAATGCATTGCTTTGGCAGCAAAATATGTTGTTAATTCTGATGCTGGCAGTTGGGAGAAGCCCTATAATGTCTCCCTGTTCAGCAATTTAATGGCTGAGGTGTGCATTTCTTCCTTGGCAGGTGGCTGGAGGCAAAGAATTTGAACATGTATATTATTGATAGTGGGAAGGTAAACAGAAGCTCTCTGTGTTTCCTAAAGGGGCCTTGGGTTCTCATACTTCAATTTTGTTGCAACTGAGGGTTGCTCTTTTTATCTTGGCTCCAAGGGCCACAAGAGGCGTGCTGGTAATGCATTAATTAAAAGTAGGATTGGTCTTGGTTAAAATTTGCATGAGAAACCATCATAGAAGATCAGGGCTGTACACTAGACTGAAAAATTGAGAGAGGAGGGGATGACAAGCTGAAAAAGGCCATAACAAGCCACTTGTGTAATGTTGCCAAGATACAGTAATTGCATTGAGGCAAGTAAAGCTTTCACAGCCCCATCCCCCCCCCAGGCCCAAGTTTATATCCCTCATGCTATCATTGAATTTCTAAGCCAGTTTAAAAATTATTTTTTCCACCTTAAAGTTAGCACAATCCACATTTTACCTTCAAGCCTTAGTATTGGAATTCAGAATGTCTTTGCCTGTTCTCTCCCAGGAATCCAATTCTCAGCTTTCCACTGGCTGCTTACGTGTAAACACAATGGATCTCAGCATGGCAGTCTGACAGTCTGGATGGTATGCAGCTGCTTAAAACTCTTGGTTGCCAAATATAATGATAGGAGAGAGTGTGACTGTGTTTCTTGTGTGCCAGATTGGACCTAGGCATCCACACAGAAGCATAGTTAAGGCTTAGCTGATGACTGGATCTCACTTTAACAAGATTTCCCTAGCAATGATGGCTATCCAAAGGTGTGGAGGCAGGCATCAGTAGGGGTCATTTAATGATTTATGTAGTTAAATGATTGTGTATTATACACATATGCATACACATGCAGATATGTCTTCTCTTAAAACAATCAAAGGGCCATTTATGTATTTATCAAATTTATTTGCTGCCCATTTCCCCATTAAGGTGACTCAGGGCAGCCTATGTTGCAAAGAAGAGCAACTAAGATAATTGAAGGCCTGGGGACTAAAACATTAATTAATCCATTGCAGGATTTGGGTTTGGCCAGTCTAGAGAAAAGAATGACAGCAGTACTCCAGTATTTGGAAGGCTGCCACAAAGAGGAAAGGGTCAACCAAAGGCAAAGGGCAGAACAAGAAACAATGAATGGAAACTAATCAAGGAGAGAAACAACCTGGAATTAAGGAGAATCTTCCTAACAATGAGAACAGTTAACCAGCGAAACAGCTTGCCTTCAGAAGTTATAGGCGCTTTTAATTGCAAATATGACCATCATGTAAGCTTCATAATGATTAAGACTATTCATGATAAACAATCAGCGAAACAATCAGCGATTTTCCAGTGCTAGTCTAGATTTTGGATTTCTTTCCAAATCGAAAACATTCTTATATGTCCAAATTTTTTCCATATCAAGCAAATTTGAATACACAAAAGTTTCCATAGTAGAGACCCACTCTGAAATTTTCATATATACAGTATTTTCTGTTTGACTTTCTCCCATACCTTATATAGAACATTCCTTACATAGTGATTTTGAAAATGATATCTGTGGATCTTATTCTTACAATACCATAAGAAATAATGCCATCCTAATTGCAAATCATAACCTTCTAAATATAATAATCTCTTCTTTCTTGACATTATCCATTCCTTAATTCATGTTAAAGCAGATGCCTGTTAGTATTGAGTCCAATCAGGTAATCCCAAACTTCCTCTCTTCTTACTATCCTGCAACAATTTCAGCTTTACTCTCGCTTCCCCCTGTTGCCATACATATTTTGTTATTATCACTTTTAATTCTTCAAAAAATTTCCTTCCCAAACTTATTGGAATCGTTTGGAATAAATAATTTTTTTGGTAATATATTCATTTTCACTGTGACAATTCTCCCTAACAATGATAGTTGTAAATTTTTCCATCTTTCTAGATCTGTCCTAATTTGAGTCAACAACTTATCACAATTATCTTCTTTTAACGTCAAACATCTAGCTATTATATTGTATATATTCCTAAGTATTTTACTTTCTTTACCAATTGTAGATCCATATTCTCTATTAATCTTTTCTTCTCTTTTTCTGTCATATTGTTAACTATAACTTTAGTTTTCTCTTTGTTAATTTTAAGTCCTACCATCTCCCCATATTCTTCTATTTTCTGTATCAGTTTTGGTATCATTACCATTGGTTCTTCCACAATAAATGGAAGGTCATCTGCAAATGCTTGTAACTTATATGTCTCATCTTTCACTTTCAATCCTCTAATATCTACATCATTTTTCACATTTCTGTTCAAATTTCTAATGTCAAAATAAATAGCAAAGGCAATAATGGACAGACTTTTTTATTTCAAACTTTTCTGTTAAATTTCCATTAACTTATTTTCGCTGATTGTTTATCATGAATAGTCTTAATCATTTTTGTAAAATTCCATCCAAAATTCATCATTTCCAACTGTCAAAATAGGAACTGCCAAGAAAGGTTGTCAAAAGCCTTTTGGACATCTAGAAACACCAAAGCTAGTAGGCTCCCTGAATGCATTTCGTGGTATTCCAAAACATCCAATATTGTCCTTAAATTATTCCTAATCTGTCTCTTAGGTAAAAATTCATTTCGATCTTCATGTATAAAATCCCTCAAAAATTGTTTTTACTCTTTCTGTCATTGACGCAAAAATTTTGTTATCCACATTTAGGAAGAAAATTGGATGCTAGTTTTTAATTTGTGTCAAATCTGTCTCTTCCTTTGGAATCAAAGTAATTCCAGCCAGGTTTTTGGTATTTTATATCCCATCAATAACTCATTGTAAAGTTCCTTTAATGGTTCGTTCAATGTCTCTTGCAGTGCCTGATACACCTCTGATGGTAAACCATCTGGTTCTGGTGTTTCCCCATTTTTCTGTCTTTTCATCACCTCTGTCAATTCTATCAAACTTGTTTTTTCATTCAGCATTATTTGATGTTCTTCAAATATTGTTTATCTTTTTCTGGATCTATTTTTTCCTCATCATATAATTTTGCGTAATGGTCTCTTATTATCTTTTATCATCTGATCGTTTGTAGGTGCTTCATTACTGGAGGTTTCTAAGAAGAGACTGGAGAGGCACTTGTCTGAAATAGTATAGGGTCTCCTGCACGAACATGGACCTCCAAGGTCCCTTCCAGCTCTATTCTGATTGATTGGTTTTTCTGGACAATTTTATTCTCTGTTCTTGGTGTAATTTTGACATGACAGTCAAGCTGGTGTGATTCACAATTGTGTCAAATTTCCCCATTTCAAGACTATGTCTCCAACTACCATATTGATCTGTGGAGTCCCAGAGCTTTAGAAATGGATTTGTAACCTCTGCAAGACTGACAAATGTTAATGACTTTCAAAAACGTCTTCGGAAATGTCTTTTGAGTGGCATATGACTTACCATTGAAATTTGTGTAGTGAGAATTTCATCATGATGGCTGAATTAGAGTATGTGAGATCTTTATAGGAGATTTCTGGTCCAAGTCAGATCTAATTGTTTAATAAGTTACTGATACAATTATTCTAGCTATTCATTTTACTAGAGTAAATGAATAGGATGGGGGATATTATTTTTCATACTAGCAGATCAAATCTGAGATTACTGATAAAATAAATGCATAATTCTGATGACAAATAAATGCAAAATATTTTAAAGGAGCAAACACATTTATTTATATATAGCAAAATGTATATAATATAGCCATCTTTCAGGTGCTCCATGGTGATTTACAGTATGACTTAAAACAATCAAATCAAGTAAACCAAGCTAATGTTTGTAATTATGGATATCTCTTTAGACAGCAAATCCCATGCAATGCCATTTCATTAGCCTTCTTAAATGCAAGCAAGGAAAACATCATCTGGATTTCTACGAGGAAACTGTTCTGAAGAAATGGGACATCAATATAAAACATGTTTCCTACTAACTTAGCCCCCTTCTCCTAATTTCACAACTAGAAGGTTCCTGGAACATTTCCACCCTGAATAAATAGATAGGAAGGGTAGGATAGGAACCATAAAGAGCTTCATAAGTCAAAACCAGCACTTTCAACCATGCTGGCTGAGAAATTCTGAGAGTTGAAGTCCACAAGTCTTAAAATTGCCAAGGTTGGAGACCCCTGAAATCCACTGAAAGCCATTGCAGTGCCTTTATCACAGGGGTTACATGGCTGTATTAGCTCTTACTTGGCAATAAGCATAGGTCATCACATTTTGCATTACCTTCAGTATGTGGTCTCCAAAGGAAACTCCATATAAAGCACTTTGCAGTAGTCCATTCTAGAAAAAGTTCACCCTACGTGTTGTTAGTCTACCAACGGGCAATAATCAATGCATCAAGTAATACGGCTATAATTTGGAGCAACACATTTAGTGTTCAGTGATATCTCTGTTTCAGCTGGCCAGTGAGGGCATATAAAATAAATACTGCAAGTAACTCTTGCAGGTTATAGAACTGCATCCATGACCCTGATTCTATTTTACAACATTAAGAATGCAAGTTTTCCCCTTTCAAATCATTTCTATCCTTTATTCTTGTAGTGATGGCAAAGATTCCAGTTTGGTCTGCAGTAGTGAGTCACTCCTGATCTATATGCAGCCAAGAAGGTCCGTTCAGAAACATTTAGACAAATGTAACTATTGGTCGATGAGAATTTTTAGTGCAGCTTCACTGTCCCCTGAAATGAAACCTATTCACAAAACATAAAACTATATGACTTGGATTTCCCTGGGAAGAAATAAAGGGAAAACAGTGTGCATGAAAGAAGGAAAAGAATAATATAGCAACAAAAATATTTAAAAATACAATTATTTTGGCCGAAGAGAATCATGCAGCAAATGCGGTAAAAATCACTTTTACTGAGCTTGTTAGTATTTGCAAGATAAAACCTCAATTTATGTCATTAATTTGCATATATTAGGTTCTTTTCACTGCCCCTGGTTTATAGTTTCTGTGGATTTTTTTTGCAAGTGTGTGTGTGTGTGTTTCCCTCCTTCCCTGGTATTAACACTTATGATGTGTGCGTGTTTGTGTTATAAAACACACATACATACATAATATATCTTGGCATGACAGTTTGACATGGTCTTCAGCTATTTAACTCTTAATTGCCAAACATTTTCTTCATGCCAGAAGATGACAATGCAAGCTTGGATTTAGACAGCTACACCTAAACTTGTATTTAAAGCTTAATTGATGGTAGGATCTCATGTTGATAACTGTCTGTGGTAGTTACATAGATTCCAATGTGGAATCAGGCAAGGATAGGACCCATTATTTAAAATGGTATCAGAGCTTCCTTGGCCTATATGTGCACTGTTACTCCTGATGGACACCAAGCATTACAATAAGAACTTCATACAAATTAGCAAGCACAGACATGTGGGTATCATAGTTTGGGATATTTTGTTGAAGCGGGACTTGAATGATTTGCCCTTATTACAAGAAGTATGAATTTTACTTTGTATCAGAAATATTTTCAGGAAGAGATCAAGCAATCTGTTGGGCACATGCAGGGCAGTGGGTGATGGAGCAAGACATTATCTCTGAGATGAAAGTAAGTCTACAAGAGAATGGACAAGAATAAATTCAATGTTTTGGAATTGCCTAGTCAAAGCCTAGACATATGTCCCATGAAAATGTAGCCAGATCTGAAGCTGACATTTCATGCTAGAAAGCCTTCAAATTTTACTTTACTAAAGGAATTCACTAAGTTGAAATGGATTCAGCTGCCTGCACTGTATGGTGAGAGGGTGATGACCAATTATAGGAAGCATTTGGTTACAGCTATTACCTTTAAATGTGTTATATAATCAGTAACTGACTCATCGAGAGCAATTAGTTTTTACAGTGGCATATTGCAGGTTGCATGACTTTGTTTATGAAATTGATGTAACTACCAAACTCTGAATGTTTTCACTCAAGACTCTCTCCCTAGGTCAATAGGACCCACATGAAGCTCTGAAAATATTCATTGCAGGGATATGCAGACATTCAGAAAATAGAAAAGGATCAATACTTTCTCAATTAAATGTTAACCATTGTTAGGAATACAATATTTGGACTGTAAAAACCTGGATGACCACTAAGTAGAAGCAAAAAAACAGAGAAAACACTTAAAATTATCTCATGGAATGACAATTATGAATCTAGTTCTTTGCAACAGTCTGATTTCTGGCTAATAGACTACAGTGAATGGTGGATATTTTCTCAGTGGGAGTATATGGTTAAGAAATAATTGGTAATATGTATGAGGGTTTGAATGGAGGACTTATTTCAGCATGCAAGGTGATATAATCCCCTCTCCCGCATTCGCTGAGATAAGAGTAAATAAAAGGTGAGTGTATTTGTGTGGCGGGAAGGGACAAAGGAGCAATTATAATCCATACACAAGTGCCAAAGATAGAGCAGTGGCTTAGCAGGAATCTGGAAATGAGGTGTCCCCTTCTAATGTAAGGAAACATAGCCTGTGCCCTGTAATTATCCTCTACTTATAAATAACCAATAGTTGAGAGAAAGTGTCTCCAGAGTTCTCTACTCAAACAAAGCTGAAGCTATCTTAAATGTCCCTGAATTTCCCCACAATTGGGTGGGGGGGATGATATTTCAGTGAATTATAGTTGAATAAGTAAGTATAGGCAACATACACAAAGGAAGATTAAAAACAGATGTACAATAAAGACTGGGGAATGATCTCATTGGCGAGCATCAATAGCATAAATGGTGAGTGGAGTTATAAATCTCTCTGCCCGTCGGGCACAAAAAAAACAGGACCACGCATGAAGGTTCAATTGAACTGATTTTTTTTTTTGCTAAACAGCCTATACACGGCAATCTTATCAACTAACAATTTGCATTTGCTTGAAATTAACTAAGAAATTTAAGGGGTTGGACCTAGTCCAACTGTGCTATGTAGGGTGTTATGTCCCGGCACGTCCAGCGTGGGAAAACCCAGTGCACGGATTGGTGAGGCCAACCAAGGCCGACCGCATGTGTCCAGGGATTGGGCACGTGGGAAAAACTCCGGGCACGGATTGGACACTGACTGAGAGCATGGGAATGGGGCGAGTATTTAAGCAAGTGAGCGGCATGGAGCTGCGTCTTCGGCCAGCTGCTCCCATATTGAAGCTACAATAAAACATTGCCAGTTGACCATGTCTTCGGACCCTTATTTCCTCCAGCCAGTACACAACAAAGAGATTCTAGACCAGGGTTTCCCAAACTTTGCCAACTTTTTGACGGGTGGACTTCAGCTTCCAGAATTCCCCAGGCAGCCTGATCTAGACTGATCCCTGTTTCAACTCCAACCCCAGGTTCTACCACTCCTTCTCCTAAACTGCCTCAGAGTTTGGGACATTTGAGCTTAGGGGTAAATAAATAATTTCTTGGACCCAAGCAATATTGTTTGGGACTCCGGTAACAACTAAAGAACTGTAACTTGCTGTACTGTTTGAAATGCAAGGCTGTATCTGTAGGCTAAGATTGCACTTAAAAAATTAATGGACTGCTGTGCGATCTGTCTCTCCCCCACTCCCAACCCCACCCAACCCCT
>JANHFO010007308.1:59475-73775 GCA_032468095.1 Pareas carinatus
TAGGATAGATCTATTTCGAGCTTATTAGCTCTCATCAGCTAGCCACATCCTTGTTTTACTGGGAATTGAATATATATATATATTGTATGTAGGTAGGTATAGAGCAGTGATAGCGAGCCTATGGCATGCGTGCCACAGCGGGAACTCATAACCCTCTATGTTGGCACGTGAGCCAAGTTGCCCCAGCATCACCCAGTGCAGAGCATGCTCAGAAGACAGCCGTGCCAGGCGATGATATCACAGGGTCATGCACATGCTCAGAAAGAGAGTAGTGGTGCCGGATGATGATGTCACAGGGTCATGCACATGCTCAGAAAGAGAATACTGGCGCCGGGCAATGATGTCACACAGCCATGCACATGCTCAGAAAGACAGTAGCGGCACCAGGCGATGACATCACAAGCCACGACTCATTAGCCGTGACTCAATCTGGGCACTCGGTACCTAAAAGGTTAGCTATCACTGGTATAGAGCATATACACCGGAGACAAATTTCTTGTGTGTCCAGACACCCACGGCAAAATAAATTCTGATTCTGATTTTGAAATGCCAAATACAGGATCCCATTGTTCAGTGCCGGAAAGGACATGTGGGAGATGTACATTACAAACTGCATTTGTGAATCTCTTTGCTTAACTGAAACAGGCAGCCTGGTGCTCGGTAGAGGTTTGGGACTTCACTTATTATCAGTCCTGTCCCGTATGGCCACTGGCAAAGGATTGTGGGAGTTGTAATCCGGAGCAACCAGAGGGTACCAAGTTGTCAAACATGATTTCTAGCTGTCGTCTCTGCTTGAGCATGAATTGAAGATGGGAGAAGGGGAAGAAGAGAACGATATTACTTTTGCGCCTGTGGTTCTCGCGTTTTCCCCCTGAAGCAGACAATTTCCCCACCCCCCTGCTGTTAGCAGCCCTGACAATTTTCCATGAACATAGTAATTAGGTTGCACCAGGCTCGATAATTAAAACAATTGGCTTAATGCAGTAAGTGACGGGGCTGAGAGAAGCAACTTCACGGTTCTGTCTTTTTAACTACCACCCTTCCTTTTCTCTTGCCAGGCTCCATAACTGTTGCCAGATTGAAACACACGATGGTCCCTTTCTTATGCGCTAGTAGCTCTGGAGCCATGTGGGAACAGAATCAGGAAGTAGATTTTTTTGTGTGTGGCCCATCCCTTAGTATAAAGGATCCAAATAAGGCTTACACTTGCGAGCTACTGTAATCAGTTACATCCTAGGACAGGGGTCTCCAACTTTGGCAACTTTAAGACTTGTGGACTTCAACTCCCAGAATTCCATGCTGGCTGAGGAATTCTGGGAGTTGAAGTCTACAAGTCTTAAAGTTACCAAGGTTGGAGACCTCTGTCCTAGGATACCACCCTGCTTATTTCTAGTACAGAAGGAATATCTGTTGCATATTCAGGTTTTTTTTTCTTAGGAAGACAAAAAAAGGGAACGGTTTGATTAAAGCAGTGATTAAAGCAGCAGACTAGAAACTGAGAAATTGTGAGTTCTGTTTTAAGCACAGGGCCAGCTGGGAGACTTGGGGCCAGTCATTCTCTCTCTCAGTCCTGGAAAGAAGAAGAAGGCATGAGAAACCATTTCAAACACCTTGCCAAGAAAACCAGTTCAGACATTTGCCAGGAGTCGACATTGACTTGAAGGCATTTTTAAACAAAAAACAAAAAAACTCACCACATACACAAAATTATGCTCTTGGAAAACTGCTGTGCTGGGATTCAGCGGAGGCCCGATCTTCTGCTCATTGCTGTCAGGGCATCTCTCTCACACCTATCCAAGCTTCAAACCTCAAAGCCATTGTTTTAAAAAACAAAATCTCGGCCTCTTGAAGCGTGTTCCATGGATTCAGCTTCTGCATACTTCCTCACTTTTGAGAGTTCAATCAGTTTCTCCCACCAAGAGCCGTGGTGCCGCAGTGGTCAGAATGCAGTATTGCAGGCTGACTGCCCACTGCCAGCAGTTCGATCCTGACCGGTTCAAGGTTGTCTCAGCCTTCCATCCTTCCGAGGTTGGTAAAACGAGGAGCCACATTGTTGAGGGCAAGAGGCTGAGTCTCTAAACCGCTTAGAGAGGACTGCAAAGCACTGTGAAGCGATATATGTTAAGTCTAAGTGCTATTGCTATTCTCTGGTTGTGTTTGTTTCATATCTTGTCCAATTCCTTTCTTGTAAATAAACCCTATTTGATTTGTCCTTTTCAGATACCCAGGGAAAACAATTCCCTTATATATTTTTTGTTTGGTTAGCTGGGCATTCGCTAGATCAGTGATGGCGAACCTTTTAGAGACTGAATGCCTGAACGAGTCGCAGCTGATGGGTCGCGGCTCATGGTATAATCCTCTGGCGCTGTTATTCCTTTCCGAGCATGTGCATTGCTCCTATGCGCATTGTGACATCATCGCCTGGTGCTGCTATTCCTTTCCGAGCATGTGCATCTGGGGCGATGCTGGGGAGACTTGGCTCGTGTGCCAACAGAGAGGGATCTGCGTATTCTCTGCAGCACCTGTGTCATAGGTTCACTGCCCTAGATGATGTGTTTGTAGGCACATGTGCATGTCTGTGTATAAACACAAATTCAATAAAATGGTGTAATTGAAAGAAGCCTACTTTCTTTCTTAATTTACCTCTGCTTTCAATTAACTCCTTTTCTTGTATCCCTTATGTCAAATTTTGAGTTGTTAGCAGTTTTGATTCTATAAATTATACTGTTAGATTGTATTGTATAGAAAGTACGGCATAGATGAAAAACCTTTTACCACCTGCAAAAATTAAACATGGACATAATTTGTCTGCAAGAAACCCACATAACCAAAAACCACTATAAACTATTGGAATACCCAAAATTGGGGAGGTTATTTTACGCTTCATCAACTGTCCAAAAAAAAGAAAGATTGCAACGTAGATAAAAGAAACATTAAGACCCGAATAAATTTACAGTGACGACAAAGGAAGAATATTGATGGTTGAGGTCAATATATAACAAAAAAGAATTCTGCTGGTATCCATATACTAACCTAATGGAAAACAAGAATTTTTTTTTACCAAAAACTACATTAAAAAATTGCCGAACTAAATTACCATAATAATTGTGGGTGACTTTAATGCAATCATCAATGGAAAACAAGACTATAAGACCAATAAAACAAGGATTAGAGGAAGGAAAAATCTACCCAAAGCTTTTTTTTAAAATGGTAGAGGAATTAGGGCTTAAAAGACATTTGGAGAGAAAGTAACCAAAATAAAAAACAATACACTTACTACTCAAATATCCATCAATCATGGTCGAGAATCGATATGTCTTGGGCAACACTAGAATTAGTAACCAATACCAATGAATCCAGCATAGAATTAGGAATATGGGCAGATCACAATCCAATTAAAGTAATTTGGAAAAGTGTACAAAGAAGCACAGATTGGTCAATGGATAGATCAATACTGAAAAAAAAGAAATTTATAGAATTTGCAAACAAGGAATTTTTTCTTCCAAGAAAACCAAAAAGAAGATACATCATTACAAAATATGTGGGATGCAGCTAAAGCCTGCTTTAGAGACATATCTATATCATATGTTGCCCACAAAAATAAGGAGAAAAAGCAAAGGATGCGGACACTAAAACAGGAATTTGCACAGCTGGAATTAGATCTTCAACCCAATCCACGAAAGAAACACCTAAAAAAACAACTGGATTTAATAAAACACAATATTAATCTAATGGAGACAGAGAAGATAGCATTACATTTGCAAATTACCAGACAGGGATTCTTTGAAAACGCCAACAAACCAGGCAGATGGTTGGCATATAAACTAAAACAACGGAAAAAGAAAAGATGGATCAGTAAACTGACAGATCAAAAAGGAAACGTACATTATTCACATGAGAGAATCAAAAAAATAATTAGGAATTTTTATAAAGACCAGTATATCAAAGAGGCAATTCCATGAGAAAAAATTAAAAAATACCTTTAAGATAGTGGTCTCCCTAAGATATCAGAAGACTATAAGAATATTCTGAATGAAGAAATTACACAGTATGAAATAGAACAGGCCATACTTAAACAAAAAAGTGAGAAGTCAACAGGCCCTGATGGTATACCAACCAGCAGAATGGTATAAAGAATTTCAAAAAATACTCAGTATACTCCTAGGTAAAATATGCAACGACCTCATGATGACAGCCAAGATCCCAAATACGTGGTTAGAGACTAATATTCTAATTACCAAGGAGGGTAACAATCTATCACAGATCAAAAACAAGTGGCATTGGTGTTTCTAGATGCACAAAAAGCCTTCAATAACCTATCATGGCAATTTCTGAACCAACAATTGGAAATAATGGAATTTGGCCAGAAATGTGTAAATATGATCAAAGTACTATATCAGAACCAAAATGCAAAAATAAATATTAATCAAGATTATACAGAAAGGTTTGAAATGAAAAAAGGAATAAGAGGGTTGCTCACTATCTCCCCTCCACTATATTTTAACTGTGGAGGTACTTAATAGAAACATAAAAACGGACCAGGAAATTAAAGGCTTAAAAGTAAAAGGAGAAAATTATAAAGTACAAGCCTTCGTGGACGATTTGGCATTTATAATAGAAGATCTGAAAGAGACTAATCCGAGGCTGCTAAGAAAAATTGAGGACTATAGGAAAGTAGCAGGCCTTAAAATAAGCATAGAAAAAAACCAAAATTATAGTAAAAAATTTGACAAAAGAGCAGAAAGCACAACTCCAAGAATTAACAGAAATAAAGACAGTGAAAATAGTAAAATATTTAGGGATCTACCTCACGGCTAGATGCTCAACGTTAAAAGAAGACAATCATATAAAATTACTTACCCAAATAAAATCAGACCTGGAAAAACGGAAATTTCTAAAGCTATCCCTAATGAGAACGGTAGCTATCATCAAAATGAATATCTTACCAAAACTCCTTTTTTTGTTTCAAACAATACCGATCAGATTAGGAAACCATTTTTTCAAAGATCTAGACACATTAATGCACAAATTTATCTGGCAAGGGAAAACTAGAATTAAATTGAAACTATTACAAGAGGCTAGGAAAAATAGAGGATAAGGACTACCTAATTGGAAACTATACTATGAAACAGCAGCCCTATGTTGGATAAAAGAATGGGTAACATTAAAGAATAAAAAAATATTATATCTCGAAGGACATGATTTATGATTAGGATGGCAGGCCTACCTGTGGTATGAAAAACAGAATTCACAGATATTTCAAAAACCACTACATAAGAAACTCTTTAATAACAGTATGGGAAAGATTTAAAAAAAGACCTAATTGAAAATTCCAAACTGGAATTCTACAATGGAAGCATTTATATGTTCAAGCCTTATCGACCTGGAGAAAATTACAGTATATAAGGACTTATACTAGATAGAGAAGGGAAATTAAAACTGAGGGAGGAATTAAACAATTAAAGAATTGACCTTACCTGATGGACATACACGCAAATTAAGTCAAGATTTGATCAAGATAGATTACAATATGGTATACACAAAGAACAAACAGAATTTGATAAAGCACTGCTAAATATAGACAAAAAAGTAATAAAAAGAACATATAATGTGCTATTGAATTTGAAAATGGAAGAAGAGCAAGTAAAAGAGACAATGATAAATTGGACAATAAACTTTGGATATACGATAGATTTAGACAATTGGCAAAAACTATGGGAGTGAAATTATAAGATAATCCTTTCAGCAGCTTACAAGGAAAACCTTTATAAAATGTTCTATAGATGGCATATAACACCAGAAAAAATAGCGAGAATAGCTAAAAATAAGTGCTGGAAATGTAAAACCAAGATTGGAGCATATTACCACATGTGGTGGACATGCCACCATGCAAAAAAAAATACTGGGCAAAAATCCATAAATGGTTAAAAGAAATATTGGGTACAGAAATTGAAATCAAACCAGAAACATTCCTACTGGGTATAATTAAAGAAAAAGTAAACAAGCAAGATATATAATTAATGTTACCATACTGACTGCGGCCAGATTGACCTTTGCTAAGAATTGGAAGAATGATCATTTGCCACAGGAACAAAAAATTATAAGAAAAATAATGGACTACGCAGTGTTAGACAGACTGACAGTGAGATTAAAGGACAAAGAGGAAACAGTTTATTATCAGACTTGGACAAGATTTTATAACTGGTTGAAAAACAAATAAGGAAGTAGAAGTGAGAGATTAATAAGTGATCTATTGACGAATGCACCCCAAAATCACTAAGAACTCAAAATACATATATACGTATAGGGGGAACCAACAGGACAAATAAGGAAGATAGAAGAGAAGAATGAGAGAAAGGTGTAGAGAAATGAAGCTTGATGCACTGACTCCAGTCTCAGTCATCCCTGCTGCTTGTGCACCTTTTTCTTCCACATTTTCCCCTTCCACATAACTTTCTATTAATGTGCTTTGATACAGCACTTTGGGAACATCCAACGTCTTTTGCAATTACTTGAAAGGCAGCCAGGTAGCTGGCTCCATTGAACGTCCCAGGGGGCGGTCGAGTGGTTGCAGAGAGACACCGTGGCCCCCAAGACTCTCCAGAGGGTGAGGGGAGGTGGCGGAGGCCCTGCTCTATTTTTCTCCCACCAGCCTCTGATGGCGGTGTGGGGTGGAAAGCACGCGATCTCCCCCTGCAGGATCCCCCCTCCCGTTTTTCTCCCTCTGGCTGAGGCTTCGGATCAGGGCACCCTTCAGGGTGAACTGCTCCTGACAGGGGAGGCTCTCTGCCAAGTAGGGTGGCTTAGAGTCTGGCTGGGGGGAGACTGTTGCTGGGACAACTTGGAGTAAGAACGGGGTGGTTGGGTGTCAGAAGGGGGCCAGGCCTTTTTCACGTGTGCTTTCAGGCTCAGCCAGTGGTCACGCCCTGTCTCACGCACACACATGCACACGGTCTGGGAAACAGCCTCATCCCAAACCAACCGGACAATGAGGTACAGCCGTCTCTTTAAAATATACCGAGACCCAGAGAATTTTTACAAGAACAGCTGAGAGATCATTTTTTCTTTTCGTGGCTTCTGTCCACCCTGCGAACCTGCCTCCAACAATATTGGTGGGGGGCTTTGGTCTGGTCCTACAGTAGACTGCTCCTGCCAGGGGAGGCCGCTGGAAAGAGGCGGCCCAGCCACGGAGCTGTTCGGCTTGAGAGGCCAGCCCAGCAAGCCAGCCCAGCTGGATAGTGGTGCAAGGCAACCCAGACTTTCTTCCTCGCTGCCTGCCTCCCTGCTCGGACCCGAGAAAACTACCGAGGCCTCCACCCACTGCCTGAGAACTGCTGCCCAAGGGTAGAGAGGGAGAGGGAGAGGTGCCATCTTGGGGCAAGCCGGAACGCTGTGGGGACGGCTACGAGCAGTGGTAGCAGCCGCGGCAGCAACACTAGCAGTACCAGCGACTCCACGGGAGGAGGAGGTATACACCATTTCGGCCCTGTCGCCAGCCATTTCAGCCCCACTGCCGTCCCCACCGACTTCCTGGACTATAGCTACAGCTGGGACTGAATGGCGGTTCCTCCCTCTTTTTATAAAGAATGTGTGCGTATGTGAGTGGGTATGCACTCACATATTGAGAGAGAATGAGAATGCTGGGGACAGGAAATGGATCCCCCTCCGCTGAGTGTGTAAACAGAAGTGGATGGGGGCCAAGATATGACTCTCAGTCTGATATGAGTGAGATGCCTCGCCGGCCAGCACAGAAAAGGTCATCTGAGGTGAGGAGGGGGTTGTGAGCTGCCCTGAGTCTCAAGAGAGGGGCGGGATGCAAACACAAATAAACTTGAAACTTGAAACTTTTGAGGCTTTCCCTCCTTATGTCAGTGATGGTTTTCTGCACAATTGTCAGGTCAGCAGTCTTTCCCATGATTGTGATTTCTACTGAACCAGACTGAGAGACCATTTAAAAGCTCAGGAACCCTTTGCAGGTATTATGGCTTAATTAGCTGATTAGAGTGGGGCACTTTGAGCCTAGAATATTGAACCTTTTCACAATATTGTAATTTTCTGTGATTGTGAATTTAGGGTTTTCATGAGCTGTAAGCCATAATCATCAAGATTATGACAAATCAAGGCTTGAACTATCTCACTTTGCATGTAATGAGTTTATCTCATATATTAGTTTCACCTTTTAAGTTGCATTTCTGAAATAAATGAACTTTTGCATGATATTCTAATTTTTTGAGTTTCACCTGTATGTGTGTGTGTGTACATAACCATGCTGTATATGATGAATCTAAGAAGAAAACATGAAAAAACCACTGTAATTTCTTAAAATAGAATAATGAAGCATCTGAAATATTTCACTGAAGTGAGAAACTGAGAGGCAAAATGTTTGATAGAACAATAGCTAGGAAAAGCTATGGATAATCATTAAGTATCAATGACAACATGTTTGTATTTTTTAACAAGCAGAGGCCATGTTGTCTGTGGATGTCCAGACACTGCTGCAAACTTGTTCTGGGACATGCAGAATGATTTTCTTTTAAGTCTTTAAGTCTGCACAACAAAAAGATGCTTGTTTAATGACTTTTGATGACTTCCAGAATTATTCCTACATGGTGGCAGAGGCAGGCATGAACAAGTTGTTTTGTTGGAATGTAAATAGTAGAGAAGAAGGAGGACCTTCAATTTTTCACTGGCAAAAAAGAATCATGGAAAGTTGTAGTTACTTGTGGTTGCTTTTGTGGAGCAACAGAGCTGTACAGACCAGCAATTTCTGCCTATGTGCTGTCATGAGTGAAGTCTGCAGTACATTCCTGCTCAGAACTGTTTTTGTAAAGGCTTGATCTAAGACAAGAGTATCTGCATAGAGGGAATAAAAAAAATCAACATAGCAACAACAAATTTTGTGATTGAATCCTGTCCTTTGCATGTAAAAAAAGGACAGGGCTTTCATTGCATGGTTATGCAGGCCATTTGGCTGCCCTATTCCCCATAGGCACTCCTGCCAAAGTTATGTTAAAGAGTTGGGGAACATGGCAGGAGTAAGAAATGGAACTTCTCTGAGAAAGGTATTAAGTAACGGATCTGTTTTTTCAGTATGCAGAATGCACTAGATCAGTGGAAGTACAGAATATATTCAGAGGAATGTAGACTGAGTGTAAACCCCCCAGAAATGATTAATTAATTTATTTATTTATTTATTAAAACTTCTATACCGCCCTTCTCCCCGAAGGGACCCATTAATGGAATGAGTCTCTGCTTATGTGAGGTTTAGATCAGGTATTGATGTTTCTCTCCTGGACAAACAATATAATGTCTCCAAGTAACTTGTACAGTTCTGTCTGGGATTCCCTTAATGATTTCCATAGATGTTATGTACTTTGGAATAGAGCTTCCTCAGATGCTTCTAGCACTATCACTCTGGCTTCATTCTGCTTAGGAGTAAACTGCTTCACTATCTCTCTTTTGCATCATGAAAAGTCAGATTTTAATTGTTTAAGAAGAGAGCAGAATTAAGATGCCAGGAAAGATAGAAGACACTCACACTGCCCTTGTAATTGCAAAGAACTAACAGAAAGAAAAATGAAAAAATTAGTAAAAGACTGGGAAAACTGAGAGAAGGCGAGAGAAAGAATGCTAGTGAGTGAAATATTCAGGAGATGAAAAGAAATTACCATATGCCAGGATCCTGTTATTCAACCTAATTTTCAAAGGACTGCAGCTGTCGCACTGAGATAATCTGTTAATTATAACAGTCATTGTGTTTTGGCAATGGAAGGAAGAAAAAAAGCAGGCTGTAAAGCAAGTTGAGGTGTGTGTGTGGGGTGGAAGCAGGACTATGTCAAAGCATATGTCAGGTGTTCATTTGCTGGTGGGTGGTGGGAGGAGGCACAATGGGGAGTCCTTGAAAGTTTCATATGCTTTTGTCATCCAGGTGTTGAAGACGGCAAGGAAAACAGAGAGAAAATGTGCTATGACTAAAAACATCAATAGCGTTATTGTGGAGCACAGATAGAAGTTTGGATTGATGTTAACATGTGGGCCAGCTAAATGAAGATGAAGAGCATTACGACCTTAAAATTTGCCCAATTCATAACCATCTGTTATGATCTTTTAGGTATTAGAAGTGAGTTCCACTGAATTTAAGATTTCCAATCCAGCAAACATAGATTAGTGTAAGTAACTCTAAGTGCATGAGGTGAAAATAAATTCATTTGTAGAAGCAAGACAGAATTGGACCTCCAGTTTGGCCTAGCTAGATTCAGACTAAAAAGTATGGTTTTCTATCATTTCTTAAGCAAGATAAAAATATTCAGCCTTTGAAGAATCTGCTTAAATAAAAAAGCATTGATGCATTCTTGAATTATCTGCACTGCCATCCTTTAGAGCATATTAGTGCAAAAAATTGTCTTCTTGAGTTAAGCCCACTGTTTTAATCTATTTACATCAAATTTGAAAGAATAGCTAATTCCCAAAATTTTTTTTACCTGCCTAGACTAAGCTTTGACTGGTTTGCAAATATGCAGAAGAAGTGATTTCAGATAAATCAGGTGAGCAAAAGCCAAATCATATCTTGCAAGGGAAGACTGAGTAGTTAGGTTTAGAACAGGCCCATAGATTCTAATCCTTTCTGGTATGTCTCTCAATGAATTTACACCCCATCTTTCTACTTTAGTAGGTATTCAAGGAGGCTAATAAAACTTGAAGAACAACGTGTATAAAAACATAAATTGAAATCCATACTAAAACTGACATCTAATCTTTTATCAATTGAAGCCTGGTGAAAAAGATGTTCTTTTTTGAAATGCTGATACAATTCATCCAAAGGTGTGTGATCCATAGACTATTCCATAGCCTTAGTGAAGGAGTACATCAAAATTATGAGAAACCCACTTCTACCTGTACAGGCTGATCTTCCTCATCTATTGATTGGCAGGCTTAAATACAGGAAGGCCTCTCTAGCACTTACACAACAGCTGTCTAACAACTTTGACATCAACACACAGTGGAAAGCTAAATGGGCAACTGTATATTCAGATACAGTTGACCCTACACAAAAGGTGCCAGGTTTTGACCTTCCTCACCAGCAATGGTCAACTCTGAATAGGATCCATACCCAACATGGCATCGGAAGGGACTCCTTGTCTCTACCCCTCAGTGTGATTGTGGTCCTCCTTGACAAAATATCCATCACATTGTTTACAAATGCACATCAAGAGCCTACATTGCCCTATGTCTGACTTTTTCAACATAGACCACCCTGTCCTTGAATGGCTGAGTGGATTGGACATCAATGTTTGAACTACCTTAATTCCATGTATTTTGCCATATGCTAAATAAATAAATTCCATAACAATAGGAGAAGGATCTGTCCTACAGATCAGAAGGAAAAGATCTTGACAGCAAGGACAACTTTGTTTGTTTTCTTCTTTTTTGTAAGTATTTTTTTTTATTTTGAACCAACAAATAAACAAATACACAAACATACAAACATATAATGATGATCAAGGGAGAAAACCTCATTACTTAGCAGATAGACAGGTGTTTAAGAGACCTGAAGATATCGAGCAAATATAAAGGCAAAATTCATAAAAGATATTTTTACATCTCTATCAGCAATAGTTATTCAAAAATAAAGGAGTTTTAACACAAATTGTATTTTTAATAAAAATGATTTCCAACCTCTTCCGAGAGTGTTTGTTCAGGAAGGGGCGAGGAAGTTTTTTTTAAAAAAATCTTTTTATTGAGTTTTCACCCCCCAAAAAAGTATCATCAATTAATATCATTGCAAAAAAAAGAAAAAAACCTATTACCAAGCATTTATATACAATATATAATGCCACGTTATTAACAGGGAAAAGAAATTCATGTTAATACACAATTATATACAATACCACATTTTTTTAAAATTCTATTTTTAATAACTAAGGTTTCAAGTCACTGTCTCGTTCACTATTATCTGCGAGTCCCGAGTTGGATTCCTCCGTTTCTTTATATAGCTTCATTAATTTAGTAACGTTTTAGTGACTTTACGAGACCTCAGTTTAATTAGCATAATTTGATACACCTTAAATTAAAATATATCATCATAATACCTAATACATGGATATATAAATTTACGTTGACACTCTAGTCTTTACGATCTTTCCCCCCATAGAATTTGACTATATACATGCTTTCAACAGTTAACATTTTATTTGGAAACTTCCTCATCCAAGGGACCAGCTGAGGTATGGACTAAAATTCCATTGTTCTCAGACCATGTAATCACATGGTGGATAGTTCTGATGGCTGTCAAAGCCTAACACACTGAAAATACACTGGATTAGAGAATAATAATAATAATAATAATAAATTTTATTTATATCTCGCCCTTCTCCCGAAGGACTCAGGTTGGCTTACAGGTAATATTTAAAAAATACAAAATACATATATCAATTAAGAACATTATTAAAAGAATTAAATCAGACCTGAACATTGAAATATTATAAAAGGGGAGCAGTAAAATTATTTCCACAATTAAAAATTCCATATTGAACACAGGAGAACAGGGCGTAGCTATCCCAAGCCCGCTTGATGGAACAAATGGGTCTTCAGGGCACGGCGGAAGGTCCGAAGGTCGGTGACTGATCGAATAACAAGGGGGAGGTCATTCCAGAGGGTGGGAGCTGCCACAGAGAAGGCTCTCCCCATGGGGGTCACCAACCGGCATTGTTTGACTGGCTGACCCTGAGGAGGCCCACTCTGGGAGCGGACAGGTCGGTGGGGGGTATCATTGGGTAGAATGCGGTCCTGCAAGTAACTGAGCCCTATGTTTTCCAATGTCTCCTGCAGTTCCTCACCTTTACACAATTTTTTCCTACCTATGTTTAAATAAGGTACAGTAATTGCATGCACATTTTTTGGTGGTGATAGAGAGTTCTCTCCCTGACTGCTTTAAAAATATTTTAAAGCTGTAGGTGGCTTTCATTTGATTAGAGAGCAAGAAGTGAATTGTTCTTTCCAGTTTCTTTCATCCATTCAGAATGAAACCAATCCCAATTGTTTTTTTTTTCCCCATAGTGAAAAATGATTCTAAGTGTCATGCTTTATGCAGTTCTCTGTTTGGATTCCCCCCCCCTTGTATGCAAAAAGGAGAACAAAATCTTTTTAAAAAGAGACATGGAGACATTCATGCCATGTGAAAGGACTCTCTTAGAGAACAAGAAGGAGGCAGGAGAAAATCATGAATGAAACCTTTTCGGTTCATCCTTCATTTCACTCGCAGGTATCTTAGTAACAAACAAATACTGTTAGTTGCATTTAATAACAATTATTTATATTGCACAAGTATTGGTTTTTATCTGCTTGCTTTTATAATTTTATTGTGCTTATTTTTACTTCATTTTTGTGTCGGTATTATTTTTGCTATAAAATGCATTGAGTGACTATTTTTTATTTGTTTGTTTGTTTGTTTGTTTGCTTGTTTGTTTATTTGTTTGTATTTTTATACCGCTCTTCTCCCCAAAGGGACCCAGGGCAGTGTACAGCCATCTAAAAAACAACAACAGCAGCATGGGTCCTAGGCCATGGAGCGCTTTAAAGGCCATGACAATAACCTTGAAGCGCACCCGGAAAACCCACTGGCAACCAGTGCAGCTCGCACAGGAGAGGGGCCGGATGGGTCCTGCCACTGGTCCCCATAACCCCCCACGCGGCCGCATTTTGTACCAGTTGGAGCTTCTGGATGTGACCCAAGGGGAGCCCCATATAGAGAGCATTACAGTAGTCCAAGCGGGCCATGACGAATGCCTGAGTGACCGACCACATGCCGTCGCAATCTAGAAAGGGGTGCAACTGGCATACCAGAAAGCCCCTCTGGTGACAACTGCCACGTGATCTGACAAAGACAGCCGTACATCCAGAAGGACACTCAAGTTGCAGACCCCTTCCGTGGGGGCCAGGGTCTCGCCCCCAATAGCCAGCGATGGAATAAGCTGACTATATTGTGATGCCGGCAACCACAGCCACTTGGTCTTGGAGGGATTGAGTCTGAGTCTGTTGCTCCCCATCCAGATCTTCACAGCCTCCAGGCACTGGGACATCACTTCAATGGCATCGTTGGGGTGGCCTGGGGTGGAGATGTACAGCTGAGTATCATCAGCATACTGATGGTATTCCACCCCAAAGCCATGGATGATCTCACCCAGTGGCTTCATAGAAATGTTGAACAGGAGAGGTGAGAGGACTGACCCCTGAGGCAACCCACAAGTGAGGCCCCTCGGTGTCCACCTCTGTTCTCCTGACAACACTGTCTGCAACCGGTC
>JANHFO010007308.1:84269-101295 GCA_032468095.1 Pareas carinatus
CTCGCCTTTCCCTCTTCTCCCGGGGGAAAGGCTTCCAGCCGCCTAACAGCTGATTTTAAGCTGTCAGAGCAGCTTAACGCAATCCCGGGGCTGGTGGACTCTAAAAGTCTGTCTTTCAATGCCTGCGGTGCTACCAGAAGTCCCATCAGTGGATGCTATTAAGAAGAGACTGGACAGCCACAGGTCTGGAATGGTAGATTTTCTGCATGAGCAGTTTTCTGCAGGGCTTTAGACTAGAAGACCTCCAAGGTTATTCTGTTATGATCCACATTCAATGCTCATCATTCCATATTTGCAATGTTGAAGCCTGTTCACCCTACTGATGGCAAAAATCCTTTTTATTGGACTGAAAGTTTTAGTTTCTTCAGCAAACTTGGCCATCTTGCTGATCACTTTTAACTCTTGATGTTTATAAACAAGTTAAAATTTCCCATATCAATAACGAAACTTGGGGAACCTCACTTTTCATCTCTCTTTTTTGTAAACATTGTGGCATGCATAAGATGGTGGCTTTTATTACTATTGATCAGTTTATCCTCAAGACTCTGGGCCTTCCCTGTGATATGATCATAAACTGATGCGTTTTAAGATATTATGTAAGTCTGATCCGATATTCTTAGATCTTGTTGTGATTAAAAAATACCTTGTCTGATTTATTCAGTCAGTGAATTGGTTAAATTAATGCATTTGAAGTTTTCAATTAAAAGGTGCTCCTAATTAAGCAAATAGAATATTTATCAAAAGTTATTTTCATAAATACAAATACATAGAAAACTGTTGAAGAAAACACATTCTTAAAAGGGGCTTTTATCTTTCCTCTCATGCAAGAAAGAATGCTTCTGTTGAGATAGTGGGTAGTACCACTTGTGTACTGCCTAAAATGAAAGAATATGCTTCGTAGTTGTCTAATCCAATTTGAAAATCAATAAGATTGCAATTTAAAAAAAACAGTTTTGTATGTCTGTGTTTGTGTATTTGTGTTTTTAATGAGACGTTAGTCAGACAACTACTCAGTCTTTGGGAAGGTCAAACAGAACAGAATGGAAATTCAAACACTACCACAGGAACTTGGTAAGGAGATAAAAAAAATGAGAGGAAGGAGCAGAATTGCTGAAAGTTTTGATTGGAACCAGCTAAAAGTCTGGTTCAAGGTCAAACAGCATTGGATCTTGATCTGAAAGAAAAAAAGAGGAATTTTTCTGAGAATTGATAAAGGTATTTGAAGAAGTACAGGCCATTACAACTTACAACAGGCCATTTAGTGACCAATCAAAGTAATAGTGGTACTGAAGAAAGTTACTTATGATCATTTTTCACACTTGAGACCATTGCAGGCCCCGCCTCCCCATGGTCATGTGATAAAAATTCAGACGCTTGTCAACTGACTCATGTTTATGACGATTGCAGTGTCCCTGAATCATGTGATCCCCTTTTATGACCTTCTGACAAACAAAATCAATGGGGAAGCCGGGTTCACTTAACAACAGTGATTCACTTAACTGTGACAAGAAAGGTTGTAAAATGGGGCAAAATTCATTTAACAAACCCCTCACTTAGCAACATAAATCGTGGTTGTAAGTCAAGGACTTACTGTATCTATGATAGAGCATTCAGAAATATTGAATTTTGAAGACAAGACTAAATTTTCTTTAAAAAAATATTACAAACAGAAGAAAATAGAAAAGACATCTCCTTCCACCCCCAAAAAAGTTTAGTTTAGAATTTTTTGTGTTGATAGCATTTTTGTTATAGGCCTGGTATGAATTTATAGACAAAATATCATGACATGTATGCGTTCTATACTGATGGAAAGAGAAATCAAAGTTCTTTACCAAAGGAACTTAAATTCTATGATAAGAAAAGCATAGAATAGCAAGCAGCAAAAGCTATGGATGAATAGAATTGCTCAAATCATGCATATCTCTCCCAACTCTTACTATGCTGTGCTTATACAAGAAATGGATGTAAACATACTGAGTTTTCTAGTTAGTTTATGGGGATATGTAATATCACAGCAGGGAACTCTGTCTGACTCAGGAATTTGTTATGGTAGACAAAAGTTTTCCCCATAACTTCATAAAACAGGGCAACTGAAATCAAGAAATGTAAAAGCAAAATAAAGGTAGAAGGATTTTTTGTGAAAAAATATGTGTTAGAAGCTTCAGTTTCTCCATTAAAAACAAATTCCTATATATTTTGTGATACTTTTTACAATTTGCCATTTTCCATGGTGACCCACTATGCTCCAGTTGATGGACAGCAGATTTCCAACCCCATCTCCACCTGTCTTGCAAATTTCAGGGATGACAATTTCTGATCTATGTAATTTCCAATTTATTTCTGCATCTTGTAGAATCTTGTCTGTTTGATAAAAATATATATATTCAGGCCTTCCATATGTCAGATTTAGCATCAACATTCTACACTGCTGTGGGTTGATTATCACTAAAAGATGAAAGTACATAAAAGTATGAAAGTACACACAGCCCGAAGCTAATGAGTGCGGAAACACTTCTGTAGCTCACATGGATAAAGCATTCACTCATTAATGACAGTGTTAGTCTTTCCTTTGAAGGGGAAGGTTAGCCTGAAAGATAACTAATTGTCTGGGTTAACACATCTACTCTGAGCCTCAGTGTGCATCCAGTCCTGCTGTGACCATCACAGCTATATGTTCCTCTCTACCAATTAAGGTCCTGCTTCTCTATTGTCTACACTAAACAGAAACATCTCCCCTCCACACACACACACACACACACACACACCGGTGTCTGTTAAAGTGAGAGAATTATTTTTAGAACAAGGGCAGTTATACAACAAATGAATTGTTTATGTGCGTCAAGGAAGAAAATATAGGAGCCTGATTTATATATTTTGTGTGAGTGTGTGTGCAAGACATGAAGCAGCTGAGATGTTTCTTTTTAGGGACAGCTGAAGATGAGGGCCAAAGGAGAAGGGAACGGCAGAGAACCAGATGGCTGCATGGTGTCACCGATGCAACAGGCATGAGTTTGGGAAGACTGCAGGAGGCTGTGAGGGACAGAGAGGCCTGGCGGGCTATGGTCCCTGGGGTCGCAAAGAGTCAGACACGACTTGATGACTGAACAACAACAGCAACAACAGAAAATTCTTGTCAAAGGAAGTTGGCAAATCAAGCACTCAAAATATGACTGTAGATCCTCTTTTTTTCTTCCCAAATGTTTTCATAGTCCGTGTTCTCTCAGAACTGCTCTCTATTACACCATAGAACCAGAGGATCTCCTGGTTATTGATGGTACATACAGTTAGGTTACCAGGATTTCTTTTGCTAAAGCTTATCAACATAGTAGACAATATTAATTCCATTAACCCCCTTTTCTGCCTTCACTGCTTTCTGCTCAACTTCTCCCTATCCTCATGGGACTAAGTAATATAGATGCCTTTTTTGATATTTCAAAGCTTTCCTTTTAATTGATAACTCTTATTTCTTATGTGTTTCCTTTCCAGATTTCAGCAACAGATGGATTTATCTCTTTCCTTCTCCCTTTTCCTTCCCCCTCTCTTCCTCCTTCCCTTTCCCTCCCTACTTTCTACTCCCCTTTTTCTTACTTTCCTTTTAACAAATTTGATGTGAAGTTCTGAAGCACTTTGAAGAAGGACTGTGAGAGAAAGTGGAGGAAGCAGCTGCATCCAGCCAGAGACGTTCCTGACACCAGGGCAGCCCTGCCTTGAACATTTAATCACATCATGTTGTTTGTGAAAGGAGGGTATAGAGGAATCAGACAAAGAAGATTTGTTGTTGAACATTTGGCTTTTGTTTGGCTTTGAGAATATACTCACACAAAAAGATATTTTCACTCTTGGAATTCAGTATTCATCTTGATTGACCTCAAGAGCCAATTCCATTTCATTGACATCTGCCTATGAAACCAGGCATATAAGATGATAGTGGCATCAAGCAGAACTTGGGTGTTCATGCCCTTCAATTGTTAAACTTCAAGGGCATTTGTTGCCGTTTTAATTCTTTCTCTTAATTTTGCCTGTGAGTGTGCTCCTTTTTGCCTACAGGGGGCACTGTAACCCACCATGCTCCGTCTGGGATTCTGGGTGGCCACCCTGCTCTTTGTTTTTGCTCCTGGGATAGTCCACTGTGACTGCTGGCTGATCGAAGGAGACAAAGGCTATGTGTGGCTTGCTATTTGCAGTCAGAATCAACCACCCTATGAAACTATTCCCCAGCATATCAACAGCACTGTGCATGACCTGAGGCTGAATGAGAACAAACTTAAAGTAGTGCTCTACTCCTCTCTGAACCGCTTTGGTAATTTGACAGATCTGAATCTAACAAAAAATGAGATTTCCTACATTGAGGATGGTGCTTTCATGGGCCAAACCAATTTGCAGGTGCTGCAGCTAGGCTACAATAAGCTCACCAATCTGACTGAGGGCATGCTGCGTGGCATGGGCCGGCTCCAGTTCCTCTTTGTGCAGCACAATCTGATTGAGGTGGTTACCCCCAATGCCTTCATGGAGTGCCCTAGCCTCATCAGTATCGACCTATCTTCCAATCGCCTCAGCCGGCTAGATGGAAGCACTTTCACCAGCTTGAACAACCTGATGGTATGTGAGCTAGCTGGGAACCCCTTCAACTGCGACTGCAACCTCTATGGCTTCCTCATGTGGTTGGTAGCCTTCAACAACGTCACAAAAAACTATGATCGCCTGCAGTGTGAGACTCCCCGGGAGTTTGCCAGTTATCCGCTTCTGATGCCTCGGCCACACCATAGCCGCAATGCCATTACCATTTTCAAGTCAATGTGTGGGGATGGAACCTTTCCTCCCATCTCCAGGATCAGACCTACACAGTTCATATCAGATCCTCAAAGGGATCCAGATGACAATGCTGAAAACTCAGGCATTAGCCCAGGAGACTTCCTCTCTGTTGAACCTCCAGCGTCTTCCACCACTGATTCTTCCTCTAACCCCAGCATAAAGCTTCAGCAGGTTTCCATCAACTCAGCTGCTTTAGTGGTGACCATTCCATTCCCTTTTAGCAAGATGTATGTTCTTGTTCAGTACAATAACAGCTATATATCTGATGTAATGACTCTGAAGAAGAAGAAGGAATCAGTCACTCTCACCTACTTGAAGGCTCACACAGATTATACATTTTGTGTTGCTTCAATCCGCAACTCCAAACGTTATAACCACACTTGCCTCTCCTTTGCCACAAGGAGTAAAGGGAGGGAAGAACCAATACCCAGTACATCCACCACTACCCACTACATCATGACCATATTAGGCTGCCTTTTTGGGATGGTTATTATTCTTGGCATTGTCTATTATTGCTTGAGGAAGCGTAGGATGCAAGAGGAAAAGCAAAAATCTCTCAATGTCAAGAAAACTATTTTGGAGATGCGCTATGGTTCAGATATAGATACCAGTTCAATTGTACATCCATCACAGAAATTGGGAGAATCATCAGTGATCCCTGTCTCACGGATGTCCTCTCTTCCATCCATGATTGGAGAGAAGATAGCTTCATCCAAATCTATGGAAACTGGCATGGACACTCCCAAGGTCACCACAAAAGGAAATTACATTGAGGTTAGGACCGGTGGTGGGGATGGGCTGGACAGGTCACAGCGGGATGATGACCTCCATGAACTGGATAATGGCCAAGGTTCAGCGGCTGAAATCTCAACAATTGCCAAGGAAGTAGACAAAGTGAATCAGATAATCAACAATTGCATTGATGCTCTGAAGCTGGACTCAGCTTCCTTCTTGGGAGGAGGGGGTGGTGTTGATTCTGATTTGGCATTTGAATGCCAGTCCATACCAGCCAGTTCTGGGTTGGAGCGACCAAGTTTTCTCTCTCCACCCTACAAGGAAAGTTCCCACCACCCCCTGCAGCGCCAGCTTAGTGCAGATGCTGCTGTGACAAGGAAAACCTGCAGTGTCTCATCCAGTGGCTCCATCAAAAGTGCTAAGGTTTTCAGTCTTGATGTACCTGATCATCCTCCTTTGAGCAAAGCAGATTCCAAGTACATTGAGAAAGGAAGTCCACTCAACAGTCCTTTGGATCGTCTTCCCCTTGTGTCCCCAGGTGCCATCCACCACTTGGAAGTGAAACCTTCCTACCACTGCAGTGAACACCGGCATTCCTTCCCAGCCCTCTACTATGAAGAGAGTGGTGACACTTTAAGCCAACGAGTGTCCTTTCTTAAGCCGCTCTCCCGTTCCAAGCGGGACTCTACATATTCTCAGCTCTCTCCTAGACACTACTTCTCGGGCTACTCTTCCAGCCCAGAGTACTCTTCCGAGAGCACCCATAAGATCTGGGAGCGTTTCCGACCTTACAAGAAGCACCACCGAGAGGAGGTCTATATGGCAGCCGGTCATGCCCTGAGAAAGAAAGTCCAGTTTGCCAAGGATGAAGATCTGCATGATATCTTGGATTATTGGAAAGGTGTATCTGCTCAACAAAAGTTGTGACTCCCTCATTAAAAGGAATATAAATTGGCCGTACAAAAAAAATTAACGCCCTTCGCCACCTGACTGTGGGGAAAAAAATCTGACAAAAGAAACTGAAACCATTTCTTAAAGTTTACACACACAAAAAAAAACCAACAGGAAAAAACCCCAAGTGAAATGAAATGTCTCTCTTGTGTAAAGGGACCATTGTTACTCCTTCAGATGGTGGGGAGGAGACTTTTCTTTTTATTCTGTGGTGAAGGGAAGGGGATGGCTGTTAGAGGAGCTACTGAACTTGTAGGTAGCAGAGACAGGAGGGGAGGGATGCTTACCAGGCCTAGACTAAGACACTAACCATCACTTTTAAGTTACTTTTGTTTTGTTCCAGAAAAGAAAGTGTTTTTACTCATTCCCTGACAAAAGTGAGGGGGCAGAGTGATCACTCTGCTTTTATATCCTTCCCTTTCTTCCCTGCGCTTGCCAGGAATCTTTCATGCGATGCTCTAGTACATGGGAGAGGTTTTCTGTGAGAGGTTCACATAAAGCTGGAGTAGCATTTCAGTCACCTAATTTTGTGGCTTGGGGGGGGGGCATTTGTGTAGCAAATGTGCATTCAGCTCTCTCCTGCGAGTAGGCATGCTTGACCTCTGGGAAAGGTCTACATTCTCTCAGCATGGATAGGCTACTGAAGTATTACCTCGGCTGCATTAGCACTGATCATGGATTAGATTGAATCCAAACTTAGTCATGATGGGGCAGACCAAGTGGATATATTTGAGGCATGACCATATTGGGATTCAGGTCACGGATGCTTGTGCACTTATGGCAACATTTGAAAGATCCCAAAGTCGAATCAAAGATGTAATACACATTAAGGTTTCACTCAGGATCTTCTGTGCTCCCTAGTCCGTCAATCTTTGTTGAGATTTGTGCATGCAAAAGCAAAAACAACATCTAAAGCTTTCTTTGCCTATCCTCACATTCTCAGGATTGTCAATTACTGTAGGCTGATGTAAGGCATAATTTTTCCTTCACTGGGGAAAGAATTATGAGACGAAGCAGATGTATTACAGAGTCTCTGTATTTCTATACCTTTCATTATTTGTCAGGAAGGGAGATAACGTTAGTTCTCAAGAAGTATCCACACATTTCAGTAGAATTTCAGCTGTCTTCCAAGAAAAGTGAATTGTACAGTCTGGTCCTGGCCAAGAGGGGATGTAAAAATAAGAGATTTCTGCAATCCCTCTAAAATCTCAAGGAGTTCTAACTCCAAACAAACCTCAGCATATGGTCTTGGGGAATAGCACACAACTCCTTCCCAGGATATACTGTGCTCCCTTACAGGGCTGAGTCCATCTTGACTCTTTCCTTGAAAATAACTGGCTGTGATCCATGACATTCCATGAGGCAAACATTACACCTCAATGCCAGAATTGGACCCTATGTGGTAAGATTGAAAACAATAGAATGCTGCAGAGGCTGGAAGGATACAGCTTAGGATGATCTTGCAACAGAAAAATGAAGAATTGTCCTGGGAAAAAGAAAAAGAGTGAAATTCTTCAAGAAAACATTCTGTGATTAAGCTAGACAAGGTAATGCATAGTGGACTAACAGACTTGCCAACAAATCATCCAAATGGCATATGAATGGGAGGAAGGCAGAGATACCAGTTGATTGCATTGGTTAGCAGACCAGGTTCACCCATTTTTCTACCATCTTGGTGTCGTCATGACTTTGGCTCTTTTCCCCCAGCTTCTGTATTCTGGTTCTGACCACTATATTTCCTTATATTTTTGGGAAAAGGTACGGCAGAAAATAGTTTAAAGCCAGTGATGAAGGGATAAGTTGACTTATTCAGCTGTTCTCATGTGAACTTCAGTCACCATAATTAAAATTGATTAGTTAAGGAGTTGGTGCAGATAAGTAAATGTGTCTGTGGATGTATAAGTACATTCTGACACATTCATTTCCATATGTATAGATAACCATTCTGTGGTCCTCAGCGTTATGATAAAGATTGAAATTATTAGGTATTTTACTAGGAATAGATTGGAGTAAAATCCGGTTTAGATAAGGTGCACTTGGCTCCCAATGAATTCATGGGGACTTAAGCCATGGCTAACTTATTCCATTGATTTCTATGATATCAAAATGATCTAATAGGCTAGATCTTATATGAAGAGAAAGGCTCCATGTTTCTAAATGTTTCTACAGCCTTTTATCTCTGATTTGATAAAGTTTATCATGACAACAAATATGGCATATTCTTTTTTCTCTGTTCACACCTTTGCCTTGCAACAAGAATTCATAGGTGCAGCAAAAATGCGTCACTAGTAGATTATCTTCCTCCCTTGGTGCTGGCCTATATCAAAACACACCAACAAAGCACAAGCTGCTACTGCCACGGAATACATTAGCTATTTGTTTTCAAAGATTAACCCCACCAGGCAAGGACTTTCACACAGGAGAAAAATCTTCTCAAAGTGTTTATGTTGGTAATATTGCCCTCTGAGAAGACCCAGGGAAATCCTAGATTCAAGACTCCAAATTGATCCATTTCCTTTTCATTGCAAGCAAAGAAATATTATGCTTCCCTGAGTTGCACACTCAGACTGAGGGTGAATGGGTGCCTTGCAGCCAGGATTGCCTTGTCTTCATCTTGCAAGATTTCATTTCCCCTGCAGAAAGATAGTAGTAGAAATAATATGTGATGCTGGGTGACATGGAGAAGTAAACCAAGAAGCCAACAGTGTAGTGTACATGGGAAAGGGGATCTACATCCTTTCCTGGGAAAGTTCCTTCCTGAAAAGAGTCAAAAAGCTGAAGAATCATTATTTCTGGGAGGATATGAGTAGATATCTTTCCTTCCTCCTAGCCTCACATCTGGCAGACACCGTGTGTCATCAATCATAGGATAGAACCCTTCTCTTACTCAAACAGTGAAGATAGAAAACTTAGTTCACAAATGAAAATGCCAGCCTTTTGTGCTTTGTATTAAATCTCAGGGATTCATTTATAATGAAACCAAGTGAGGACTGTGATTCCAGAAAGGAATTCTTGTGTTGGAAATTAAATAGGGATGTTCAAATATTTTCTAAGTAATCCAATGAAGAAATTCTAAGGAATCCAATGAGAAACATATTTTGTGAGGTAAAAGTAGATAATAGTAGTGGATTCCAAACAGCAAATCCTAGGAGTTGATACTCATATGGGATCCAGCTATCCTTTCTATCACTAAGATAAACCCTAAAAGTAAACCCTTTGTAGTATTCTAGGATAAATATCTGGAATATGTTTTTGAGGTCTATCTGGGATCCCACGCATTAATACTTTGAGGGGAAATACTAAAAACATGGACTGTGAGTGAAACATGATGACTCCTAAACAAAAGGAATATATTAGGATTCTTTGAAAATTCAGGAGGCATGCATTTGGAAGGACACTAACATCCATCCTGGTCTCAGTGAATTTATTAAGAAATTGATGGCATTTTTCACAGCCTTTTTGCATGCCAGCATGTTCCTGTATTGTGTGCTGTTTCGTCACACATTGATCACAAACTAGGGGATTATTTTCAGTATGTTGGCTATAGGCAGGCACACTAGGGCTGTAGGACATCATATGGTCCCATCCTAAAGTAAGTGGGATATCTTCCCTGTTGCTGTATATTTCTTCCATGCTCGCCTGATCCTAGATAGACATAAGAGCAGGACCAAGCACAGTTTATGACTCCTCCTCAAAGCATTGCAGGGAATAGGAGATAGACAAGTGGAGGAAGTGTTGTCCAGAGGGAGATTTTTAGAATATTTCAGCTGTGACAAAAGGTGTGTGCTGGGCTGCTGAGGAACACTGACTCGTAGAGTTAGAATATGAGTCCTGGGTCATCCCAGTGCCATGTGATTGTCCAAATCTATCTTCAAATGCAGGATGCTTTTCAAATTTGAGTGGGATGAAGCCCAATCAAAGCCTCATGAATGGCAGCTTCTACTGTAAAAACTGAACAACCAAAAAAAGTTTCATTTCCTCTATTAAAAGGCATACAAATGCCATCCCAGATAGATTTTTGCAATCCTTGGGCAATGAGATAATTTGCCTTTTGACTCGGAATCAGGGTAAAGAAGGGTGATGGTGGATCAATGGTGCAAACAAACTCTATTTTCCACCTCTACTGATTCACTCCAGCCTCTGTCTGTCATCCTATAATCCCTATTATGGCATAACAATATTTGCAAGAGATCCGGGGTTTATTTGATATTGATTTCAGCTTTACTGATACCCCTCTGAAAATGAATAGAATTTGAGATTCAGAAGAAAAAGCATTGGGACCATAGCTGAGCATCTCCCAGGGAATGGATGTTTATAGGGCATAAGTGATCTATGCCCTTTTTATGCCCTAAAATGAAAGCCTTAGTCTGTGGGTGAAGTTTGCACAAGTTGGGACTATTTCACCAGGGAATAGGAGTAGAAAGGGAAGATAAACAGGGAAATAATATTTTCTCTTGGCTTTCATATCGACTCCTTTCCTGTCACTCTTTTGAGACTTGGAGTATTTATAGAGTATACCCACGGTTGGAAAAGAGGAGATTTAAGCATTATATCTGCATGATGATTTTATTGTATTTTTCTGAGCAAAAACTTCTTTTGTGTATGTGCTGGTTTGTCAAGACTAAACCTAATCATGCTCCTTTGCTCTTTCCTTTTACCTCACCCCTAACTTCCCCATATTCCCATAACCACCATTGTGATTTGAAAACTTTGGGAGAGAGTGGACTCCAAAGAGAACCCAAACCTGGTGCCATAACAAAAAAACAGCACCTCCCAGTCTAATTCACCTGTGGGTATGCTGCCTTTGCAAAACTCTCTGAGTTGGTTTCAGCTTGGTTAATTTTCAGAGGTGTGGCCCCCCAATCCATTAATTCATGCTCATCCTGTAACAATTAACTCTCATAAGCCTTTAGAAGTACTTGCATAACAAGGGCTTTTGGATCAAGAAGACTCTTGGGTTTTGGCCAAACATTAGTTCACTAGTTGACTCTTTGGAAGCAGAGGCAGATTTGCTGTTCAGGAATTGATTAAAAACTCAAGTTTTAAGGGTGTCTTAGAAATGAAAAGACTTCTGTTAGAGCACCTTGGGAATTTGAAGCAACTTGTTTACATGGAAAGTCTCCCCTTGGACATAGTAGATTGTGTCTACTGTGTTCCCTTGGACACAGTAAATTACACTTCCCGTTTTTTTGCATATAATTAAATAGCAATGCTATAGTGTACATGACCTTGATATGCCCTTTATAGTGGAGACCTGCACTAAGTGAACATCCCTCATTTAGTTTCCCACTAGTATAGTTCTTCCTTACAAGTCCTGAAACATCTCTGAGGAGAGAATTTCTCCTAGAGGAAACTGGAGAAGATATTTCTTCTGGAGGGCTTCCAACTTGCTTTCATTGTCCATAATGTAACTGTTATGGAACAAATAGACATTTTGTTTATCCTGATGAAAAAAGGAGAGAAAGCCAGAGTTGGATTCTGCTTCTTTTGTTAGAACCTCTTCATTGGAACAGAAGCATCAAAGATGGAATTTTGGAAGTGTGTTTCACAGAACAGATTCCGGATGCAGTCTGTCTTCCTGCGATTGATTTGGAGAAGAATAAGGGAACAACAAAGAAGTGGTCTTTCCTTACTGAACCTTGGCCTGCAAGAAGGACACTGCTGAAGTTTTGATCCAATTGGAAGACACTAGATCCTAACTCTTGTAAATACTGCAGTGTTCTCCCAGCTTCATTTACCAGATAAATCTTCCTGTGATGGGCGTAAAATATTCATGAGTAACAATTGAAAATTTATGTAAAGGAATGTTGGCTGAGGCAGCACTGATGTGCTTGCAATGCTGAGTAGCTAAATTCTTTACTGGAAGTTCTCAAAGATAGTAGCATCTCAAAGCAGATAGGATGTTATGACAAAGGAAACCTCCACAAGAAGAGAGAGAACATGGTGGGAGAGAGGGAGATTGGTCGAGATAAAGAATGCAATAGGAATAGAAAAGAAACAAAGGCTAAGTAGCATAGAAAGGGATTTTGGAAACAGGACTAAATATAGGAATAAAGAAGTGTGTCTTTAACCAATAAGACGAGCACGACTGGATGTGAAGCTGCTTCACATTCTTCACTGTTCAAATTCAGATTACTTCCACTGCTGTCCAGAACTAGAATAAAACTTTCACATATCATGACATGGTCATCAGCTGTTTATCCACATAATTTTGGGTCCTTGTCATAGTAACCCAGAATTTATTAAGGCTGTGTTCAGATCCAAAAAGTGGTACAATAATACAAAACAAAATTCATGTACATTTTTCTAAACTTATGGCAGAGTTACCATCCAGTATACAAGTTGTCTGGACCGGAATTGTTTTATAATGAAAATGTCTGTGCCCTCGGTACTTTTTTGTGCTTGGTATTTGCAGGCATTTCATAACCCAGCTATGTAACATTATCAGTGTTAGTCAAGTTGGGTTTCCTCTTTGTATCTACAGTAGGTTGCCCTTCCAATGTTGGGGGCAATGTGGTTTCCTCCTTGATATTCTTAGAACCTAGTGATGATGTTACCTAACTGAGTCATGAAACATCTGCCAGAAAAACAGCTGAGTTTAGAGAGCACCAAGAGTTGTACAGTTTGAGGATTTTCAAGTGTCCCTAAAGGAAAGATAATCAACTTCCTCATCTCCTGAACGTCTGTTCAACCCTGAGCTGCATATATTCTCTTCTATTGAAAATGTCTTAGATCTGCTGTAGTCTAGCCAAATACAAACACAGAGCAAAATGTAAACGGTTTTGCCTGAACTTGTGAGCACAAAGTAGAACAGACTGTTATGTAAATAAAGAAAGTTGGATTTAAATAAACTTCAGTCCCTGAGAAGCCAAAATAAATTCCTGTCTATTTCTGACTGGAAAATATAGAAAAACATCTTTAAAAGATAAAGTGGAAGTGGTAGTGATTAGACTTTTTCATGCATACTGTCATGATCCTGAAGAGGTATACAAAAATTAAATAAATAAAAAATAATAATGTCCTGAGAGCAGTAGCTTCTAATAACCTCAATGATGTAGCTTAATTGGCTAGTTCAAGCTCTTCCATGATCCTCTTAGATACTCAGAAGATCTCACATCCTCTATCTATTAAAAATATCTGTACTTTTTACATCATTTCCCCAAGCTAATCTTAAGAATTCAAATAAACGCCAACCAGCCCATGCTGTCTTTAAGAGCTGTCCCTAAACCACTCCTCCACGCTCTGACTTCATCTTTACCATTGTTTACTTTGAAGTGTGGTGAATGACAATAGGAGAGAAAATAGACTTTGCATCCTAATATCGTATTAATCCACATATCAAGCCAATAGAGGGAACAGCACCTCCCCTTACTCTTGCAGAGCACTGTTGCTCTTGGTACTATTGAAAGGTGAGTCAAACAAATGGAGAAACATGTTTAGAATAATGGGAAATTATGGGCTGAGCATTTGATGACTGCAGAGATTAGTGAACTAAGAAACCAGAGAATATCTTCACTGGCTATGTTTTAGCATGAGACAGGCCAAAAATTCAGTGATTGTGGTTTTTACCTCTTCTTTGATGAGTCCTAATGATTAATTTCTAGACTGATTTCAGAATAATAATTAATAAATAAAGAGAAGACGAGATGAAAGATTAGAAGAAAGAATGGTTTATAGTGGAGTAAGAATAAAAATACAGAAGTGGGGAAAGAAAATATATCTGAAAAATAATCAGATAATTAGATTTCAAGTTAGCAGTGAAGAAGCAGCTATGAGTAGGGCCGAGAGCAAGTTGGAGTGTTCTTGAAACACTGTGGCCAATTGTGGGCACTTTCCTTAAATATAAACTTAAATACGTTAGATGGAAAAATCATAACAGGGTGCAGTACAGTATTCGGGCAATATGGCAAGAGGAACTTTTCTTGAGCTAAGCACTACTAATTCAGCCAAAGCTACTTGAGAAGAATGCAGCCACAGAAGAAAGAAAATTAAGAACTGTTACATCTGCTCCAGTTTCCTTGGCTCAAGATGCAAAGGAGTAGCAAAGATAGTGTACAGTAAGCTCATCTTTCCATGTGGAAAGTCCTATGTTTATATGGAGACCACAATCCATTGTTCAACAGCCATGATGCTGCACATAAATAGAAGTGCAATCCTTCCAGGGTCAGGGACAACAACCTCCCTAGAGTCACAGTGTACGAACTACAACATTGGGAAGTTGTTCTTTAATGAATTTCACTGTGAAGTATTTTGTACTGAACTTTATTTTTTTCCTTTTTTTTTGGGGGGGGGGTCATATTTCCAGAGTTTGAGGGGAAATTTACCCCCCACTATGCTCTTAAAATCTTTGCTTTTAGGTACTTTGTGATGTTTTATTCCATGAAACAGATCTTAACTATCTTTAAATATCTTCATGGATAGTCCTTTCTATTGCAAACTGGGAGAAAAATCATCTATCTGTTGTATCTTATTCACGATGAAGATTTAACTTTAAAAGCTCCAGGGCAGCAACCTTATCTTGAAAAGTGACTGCAAATGGGACGTTTGTCCTTCTCAATTACAAGTACACATTCTTGTCTTGTCATCTGGATGGATGAAATTCCTTAGATCACTGTTTCTCAGCCCTGACAATTTTTAAGGTGTGTGGATTTCAACTCTCAGAATTCGCCAGTCAGCAGATTGGCTGGGGAATTCTGGAATTTGAGGTTCACACATCTTAAAAGTTGTCAAGCTTCAGAAACACTGTCATAGATCCTTGATTTTCACATTCCCTATTTCCTCCATTCTTGACTTTTAATTCCTATGTATGTCCTTGCTTTCAGGGGTCCCTTACACTCTTAATTCTGTAATAAAGCCTTTCCTAGTCTGGTTCCAACATGGACTGTGATTCTTACAATTCCCAGTTGTTGGGAATCTAAGGAGTTGAAGTTCTAAACATCTGGAGGACAATACCTTGGGATAGTCTATTATACCACAATATGTGGCAAAAGAGACATTTATAAAAAGGATAGAATCTCAGCTTTGCCCTGCCACTCACAAACACAGAATTGGGGTACAAGAGTGAGGAATAAGCCCTCCCCCAGTTTTTTCTTAAGTCCTTCTTCTGCTCCCCTTGAATGTAATACACAATTCGAGGCAGCTGCCGGTTTGGGTCCTCACCAGACACTTGAGTTCCCTCCTCCTGTTACAAACCTGTGAACCTTGGTTGTGTATGGGGATTTATTTTTGAAATATAACTTTATTTTAGGTTTAATTTTGATTTGATATATATTTTTTGTTTCTCGCCACTCCACGTTTTAAACTGAATGGCACGACCTTTTTTTCCCTTGAATTGGAGATTCCTGTATGGAGAAAATCGATTTCTATATTTGCAATAAATTTCTTATTTAAAAAAGATAAATGATTAAGAATGTGAATGCTTGCTTTTCATTGCTCTCCATCTTGTCAAAAAAGAATTTGTAGCTGACCACAATTTTTGTAGAGAGATTAAAGATTGACAAAAAAAGTATAATTAAAACATAAAATTTATGATTGTAAGATGTAAAAATAGCCATTTTAAGAGAATTAGATTTATGAAGAAAAAAAGTTGGCAATGGCTTCACATCAAGATTAAGTCTTTAACATAAGGAGGTAAAAGGGAGACATCTGGTTGTATTATTGTGGGTATTTAGCATCTGTTGAAAAATCTCAAAAGGAGTCAGTCACCTTGCTCCTTTACACTGCATATACAGTATTTATTTTATTTTAAACATTTAAAACAATAGCCGCACATCTTATAACAAACTCTGTGTGGCTCCCAATATGAGAAAGGAAAATGTTTATTATATTTTAATTCTAAGACAGAAACAATTACATTTAAGCTCATAGAAGCCAATGAACTTACAGCACACTTATGCGGCGTATGATCTTTTAAATAAAAAGATCCTAAGAAGGTTAACTTTGCATTTGGAGACCAAAGAAGAATTAACTGGACTGAATCTGTATTCATAGATCTTTGTTGTTCACGAAGAGTCCCACCACAAAAATATTATAGGACATGAACTAATATCAGCCTCAGCCAGCACAGACAAAGTATAAGAATTGTGAGCTGTACTTCAGGAAGATTGCAGGACCACCTATCCCTGCAGCACATTATAATATATTTTTTTCAAATATGAAAGAATGTCGCAGAGAAAAATTTTTTTTTTCTTAGTATGTCCATAAGACTTGTTTACACAGGGGATGTAAGGTGTCTTCCATTTGAAGAGTTGGATTCAAAGGCAAATAATTATACTAGAAAGAAAGAAAACAGCAGCACCAGCAGCAAATAGAAGGCACAACACTGATTATCCAGTCACAATTTTTGCCAAGGGTTGATGTGTTGCATGGAAATTATAATATTTCTTTAATTCTCATTTTTGCTGATCTGTTTCCTGACTGTTTCCCAGTTTGTAAGAGGCTGTCCTACTTCTGTGCTACTCCAGAACAGGATTAAATCTCATAAATAAATATAAATTATACCAAGTTGGATTGCAGTTAAGCACTAGGG
>JANHFO010007308.1:121456-136614 GCA_032468095.1 Pareas carinatus
GGTAGAGAGAGTGAGAGGAGAGAGAGAGTGCCTGGATTTGGAGAGAGATTCCATCTCCGGCCCAGGCACTTCCAAAAGCCACAAACTGAGCCACGGCAACGCGTGGCCGGGTCAGCTAGTGTATTATAAAAGTCTGTGTATTTTTCCAGCCCTCGCTGGCTACATTTGTTACTTCGTTCAATAAACACTGTTTGGATTCACTGAAGTCTCTCCCGCTTCTTCCTTGCGCGATCGGACCCAAGCCCCGCAGATCTAACACTTTGAAGGGCTACCTAAGAAGGTGGAAAGTGTGAGCCTTACAGAGGGACATTCTTGACAGCAGGCTGACCAGTTTGATGGACCCCTTAGTTCTAGCTATGACTGGTGAGTGTAAAATGTCTGTTTAAAGCATAGGGATTCTTCTGTGTCCATCTACATTTCGATGTTGTGCATTACTTCTTTCAAATGGAGGACTGTCCTCTGTCAACTCAAATATTTAGCCATTGTGTTCTGGAGTAATAAGGAATTTCAGAGAGAGAATAGACATGCTATTACCTGCCCACAGAGGTAACTATAAAGCGACAGAAAGCAGAATTGAAGCAGGGGGACCAAGGGCATGGTAGAAAAGAGAGTTCAATCGAAGCAATTTTTTCTTGGCCTTCTTTTACTCCTTATTTTTTCCACTGTCCATTTATCTGTCTGCCTGATCGCTCATCTTTCTTTTTGTCTTTAGCACACAAACAGTCGCCGCAGAGATAATTGGTATTTTTTGACACCGTCTGTTGAGTGCTCCATGGCACGGAGCTGCCAGAATGAAGCTGTGATTCTGGTAATTAGGGCTAATTATAGGCTTCTGGGCTGTGTAAACCACATGGGCTCTGTGAGGATAATGCTCCCTCTTTTGGGGACCATTGGGGAGAATGGAGTGGGGAAGGAAAAGAATAAAAGGGAGCTAGAACTAGAGACCATGGCATCAAAGGTGAGATGGGAGCAAAGATTCTTACAGGTCACCTTATTCTTGTGCCATATGGAAACATCTGTATGTCATGTGGATGTTTTTTGCAATGGGGCTGCCAAACATTGTATAGTTGTCAACATTTAATCTGAAAATGTTGCTTCTGAACCTTTAATGCTTCTGAGAACCAGCAGGTCCACTCTGATTTATTCAGGTACAAAAGACACAGCATATCCTAAATGTCTTCCTGATGAAAGATACAAACATTTGTGTAGATCAGGATTTGTGGAGTCCTTGGTACCCTCTGTGCTTGGTTCAGCACTAAGGACCCCACAGTTGTTGGTATATCAGGATTTGGTCATTTTCTCAAGCATGCATGAAACTCCATATACTGAATAATTATCTTGTAGGAGGCTCATACTGACCATATATTCTTGATGAGGGCCTTCCTGTAAAGCTATGGACAAGCATTATTGGATGTCATACTTATTATCTGATAACTTTACTTATAAGTGTTGTGCATATGCTTTTATGCGCTATTTTAGCTATATCTATGAAATCTTAGAAACTTGCTTTTGTAATATTCAAAAGGCAAAATGAAAATCTTAATTTCAAGACATTCAGCCATTTATTGGAGTAAAAACTACAGATCATCAGCAGAGTTATGCTTTCAACTGTGGGTTAGTCACTTTGGTAAGGTTAACATATAATATTTAAGTGCTAAGACGTTCTGTATACAGGTACAACTGTTGTAGAATCCTCACCATCACATGAACAAAATTTAGACGCTTGGCAGCTGGCATGAATTTATGATGGCTGCAGTGTCCTGGGATCATGTGGTCGTCTTTTGCAACCTTCTGACAAGCAACATCAATGGAGAAGCCATATTCCCTTAGCAACCATGTTACTAACTTAACAACTACAGCAAGGTCACTTAACAACAGTGGAAAGAAAGGTTGTAAAATGGAGCAAGACTCACTTAGCAATTACCTTGCTTAGCAACAGAAATTTTGGCCTCAATTGGGCTTGCAAATGAGGACTACTTGCATTCATTTTCTGCAGATCAAAATTTCTGGTACAGGTACACGGAATTCTGAGTTTTGTTTTGCTTGGGGTAAGAAAGAAATCTTCTCCATTCTTGTGACAAGCCAATGAACTGGGAACCAACAAATGTAGTACCAGCATGTTGCCATCAAACATAAGGTCCCTGTTAGCAGCTAACGTATTTCTTAAAGCATGAATATAATTGGTTGTGAGTGAAATAGCAACATTTCAAGTACTGATCCCTGAAGAATACCACAGTTTTCTTCCTATCAATGTGCAAACTCCTTTCCAAGACACAGTGCCAGAGCATAGTGTACTCAGACTTATGCACTCTTCATCATATGCGTCTTGCTTTTCTTATGCCTCTTTATTTTCACATATCCTCCGATTGGAGCTGAAAATAGTTTTGAGATAGAATGAGTTAGAGATCTTTATTTGAGATTCATTTTTCAGTTTTGTTAGAAGAAAAGAAGTGATATGCATAAATATACACTAGTATTTGCATTAGCTGGGTAGACATAGTAACATTGTATTCATGGCAATTCACGGGAACTTTTATTCATGAATCCAATTCATTATTTGGAATCTGGTTTGTCCTTTTTGAAATGCCAAGAACCTAGTTTATACTGTACTTGGGGTCTGATATATGTTTCTGCTTTATTGGTCTTTACTATTTGATTTTTTTTCCTGAGCGGCTACTTGCATTTTATTGTGATGTATATATATGTTGAGTCTTGATGTTTTATTGCTCTCTTTACATTATTAAGTATTTGCAATTTTGACCCTATTTGTGTTGCTACTTTAAATAGAGTTTAAATTCATTTTAAACTGAAATTTTAAAACAAGAACATTATGTAGGTACATTGGGCATAGAACGTAAGAAATGAGAGATGAGAATTGCTTTTAAAATAACAAACAGAAATGCCAATCTGAATAGAATTACTCATGAGTAAGCACATAAAGTCAACATCTCAATTATGCTCTTGATGCAAGTTAACTAAGAAATCATAAGTAAAGTTGAACAGTCTATTTGAGTCAATAGACCTGCTTATTTCTGACAATTTGTGTTCATGAATGAGTTGGCATATCCAATACCAAACCTACATATAAGCGGATATTCTCATAAGTAAGCAGGTTTTTGAAAGAAGAAAGTTCATCAGGTCACAGACATGGAGTTGTCTCCACTTAAAGTATTATGGACAGTTTCAAATGACAGAGGTTTTCATCTACGACAGCAAATTACTGAGTTGTGCAAAACTTTAAGACATAAACAACAATACAACAGTATTGATCAACAGTATTGATCAAAAGCTTTTATCAAATCACCTGAAAAAGATTTATGAAGGAAACACATACTGTATCTTTTTAATGCCATGAATCAGATTGGGTATTTGAACAGTGTTTCACAGATTTGACAAATTTGTGCTGCTATGGGAGTTATTATAGTGGGGTTCTGACTTCACTACCATAGATGTTGAAGGGTATCTAAGTAGTATGAGTGGCATGATATCGGTGCTCAGACACTGATAACCAGCCAATGAGCTTTGTTCTCGCATCAAACACTTTGCTCTTTAGAGCTCTTTTGGGGCAGTAAGGCTAATATCACTTTGGGCTCCGTACATTTTCTCTTTGTTGTTGTTTTGTTTTTGTTTTAACACGCCCAACTTTGCTGTCTCTTGTATTAATGGAATGTTCCACTTTTGTGTTGATCCTGTCAGCCGAATTGGGAGCTCATCTCAACACTCAGCATTTTGAATATGGACTCAAGACAGATCCATCCAAAATGCACTCTTGAGTCATAGTTTACTTTTATATTCTACAGATATGATTTGAAGAATTTTAAGTTTCTGAAACTCAGTGAATTAGACTAGGCCAACATTTAGAAAAACAAATGGCTTCTGATTTTAAGAATAAAGTGTGACAGAAATACAAATATCATTTTTGCTCTGTTAGACTCTTATGGTCCACTGTATCAGCCTGCTTCTATTACCTCTGGTGGGTATTGCTAGTATGTGGCACTCTGACATAACCCATTCTTTTCCAATGAAAGCCTAAGTCTAAGTGTGCTTTGATTAGTCTGACATTCAACCACTTGTCAGTGATGGAAGCCATTTACCAGGGGGAGTCTGGCTTGACAAACAGTTGTGCTAAACTGGAACCCCTGGAACCCCAGAAATCAGAGGAAGCAAAATTAAATCATGAGGAGAAGTCATGGGCATTCTCCAGTGACATCCAAGCCTAATTTTCTAGAAAAGTGAGTGAAAATATAAGAGGTTTTTTTTAGTGACTGTCTGCATTGATTCATTCAGTATAACATAGGTTCTTTGGTGAATAATGTAAAGGATGCTGTGCCTTGCCTAATCTCTGCTTAGAGGAATCTCTTGGAGACAGAGGTGTCAAAAAATGCTGCACTTGCAATCATACTGTCAAAGCCCCACCCTTTTGATGTGTTGTGAAGCACATAAAAAGGCTCAAGTTTTGATTGTGATTGTGGGTGCCATTTTGACTTTAAAAAAAAATCTTTCTGCAGATTTTCTGTTTCTACTGTTCTATTTTGATAGATGTGTCTGAGGAATAAGAAGCATTATAATGATTTTTTAAAAATCAAATCTCGAAGCAGCTCAAATGGAATCAGTTAACCTTCAAATCTCAAACGGCAAATTTGAATGCAATAACTACAGTATTTGAGTTTGAATCTCTAATTTGAATCAAATCAAAGTAGATTGGAGCTGGCTGAATAAATTGATAGTTTAATTCCATTCTTTATTTCAGTACTTGAGGTTTTACTACACCTTTGTCTTTAGTAATTAACTGGCTTCAGAGGCAAAAAGTACTGGAGAGAAAAGCTATTAGGTAGTTATATGAATGGGATGTATGTGGTGGCCCCTTGTTCAATCCTTACACTCGAACCAGTAGCAATTCTCAGGAGGAATAAGTTCCAACTACCTGGTCTTTTGATTTGAGACAGAAGGTTGCCTCTTAATCCCTCTTCAAAAAAGCATGCTCAATGCTTGGTCGCTGAGTTACAGCTTCTATAACATGCAAGCAGCTATAAAAAGAATGAGATAGAAAAGCAATGGACAAAACTAAAATTAATAACACAAATACTGCAGGCATGAGGCATGTTACTTTCTATCCCAGGAAGCTAGATACATGGGTTGTGATTTTTATTGGAAAAACTTCAGAGGCATTCATTACAAAGTCAAAGCCTTTCTCTTTTAGCTACTGGCTATATCTGGAAGAGATGTTTTCACAAAATGTTAATATATTGCTGACAAAATCAACATTTGTGAGAAAGGCAGGTAGAGGATAGGACCTGTCTGAAGATTCCAAGTTAGAGCCAAGATGGATGGTGCTAGCCTTGGCAAAAGGCTGTAAATTGGGCCTTGTCAGCCCCTCATCTCTCTCTGTCACCTTAAGCACCTGTGTAGGGGAAAATATTTGAACCAGAAGATCATCATTTTCTTTTGAAATTGATGAAACAATGCAGCAGCTTTGAAGATCTCTGAGCTGGGCAACCAGCTGAAAGAGAATTAGACCTAACTATGGTGCACAGAGGCTAGATTTAGAAGATGGAGGAGAGAGTGCTTCCTTCTCTTTGTTCAGATTGGCAATAACTCCTCAGGATTTAGTCTATAGGTCATTCACATACTAGATCTGTGTCCTTCAATTCAGGAACACAATATCCTTTTCAAAGTGAGAGTCATAGTTTACCTTTGAATGGCACATTGACACAATGTGACACAATTCCCCAGACATGGCACTGAAACAAAGACATTAGCTGATCAAGAAAAAACATCATAAATGTAATCGGATTACATTCCGGATATTTCAATATCATTCCTGTTTGTCACATGAAAAATTGATAGCAAATCTGAGGGGGTTCTAGGAGCCATATACGGTCCTGAACAATAAAATAACTTGCCCATTTTGATTAACTATGATAGGATTGTATGTAGACCATCCCACTGTTTTCATCTCACTGTTTCCACCTCCTTTGCCGAACATTCAGGCAAATTCATTCACATCAGCCCTTAAAGATTGATCTTGACTCAGCCAGAGAACAAAAGCCAATATTCCAAAGCAGTCCGAAGGTCAGAGATCACTCGTATAGCAGGGGGGAGGTCATTCCAGAGGGTGGGTGCCACCACAGAGAAGGCTCTCCCCCTGAGGGTCGCCAGCCGACACTGTTTGGCTGACCGCACCCTGAGGAGGCCCACTCTGTGGGAGCATACTGGGCAGCAGGAGGTATTAATGGGTAGAATGCAGTCCTGCAAATAATACTGTACTTTTAAAAGTACCAAAGTCTTAAAGTATGTAATGTTTTTTCAGTTAAACAAAGCAGGAAACCAGCTATCCATATGTTTCTTCAGATTTTGATGTCACCTATGGTTTTGCAGTAACTGTTTTGGATTATTTTCCTCATTAAAAGAGTCTAATGTTATTGACTCATTTGTTTAATTGGCTTATCTTTATTCTTTTTAAGACATGTGAGAAATGGATCACGTTTTGAGTTATATTTATGCAGATATATTGTAAATTCAAAAGTTCACAAACATTTAAGCACCATGGTATATGCTACCAACTGATGACTGCAATATCTACAAGCTGAAAAGGCTGTTACTAAATGAACCTTGGTATGGTGGACTTTTCAATGTAGTCAGTTCACACATTAGTTTCAGTCTATGTATAGCAATCAAGTGAGAGATATGTATATAAAGTGTCATCTGCTATTATAGTTCTCACATTGTGTCAGGTTCTTTCACAATTGCCTGAATTGAAAATTACTCTTTTTCCAACACAATTTTCAGAGTTGTCTCTAGCAAAATTTATTGAGATGAAAGGGGTCAGCATACAATTCAGCATATGAATTCTTTTCAACTGAAAACTAATACATCTCTCTGGATATTTTGATGGAGATTTTCTTTTTCAAGTTCTCACATCTATTAAATGGCAAGAATGCAATTCTCTTCACTGATGATGACATCTGCAGCTGGTTATTTGCCTTATGTTCTATTGAACCTTTTTCATTCTGAGAATTCCCTCTTTATGTTTTGCAACATCATAGAAATGTAACATGACCAGCCTGTTGGATTTTCACTTTGCTCTCAGCCTGTGTTTTGTAAATTTCCAAGTGGATAACTGCAACAGTTGAAAAGAATCATTTGCTCATTATTCAAGCTATGTAGACCAAAACAACTAGACACAAGGAGTTTCTCCTCCCATGTTATCAACTTGTTAAACAGCTGACTCACATGACACTGTTAATGAGGAGAGTGTTTTGTGACAGGATGAAATGTGTTTTGTGTTTCATTTGCAATTTTTCAATCTTGAGAGCATTTTTTTTCAAATGTGCATTGCCTGAACTATTTTGTACACATGGAGAAAAGCAGACAATAGACAGAAAAAGAAACTAACAATGTTGGATAAATCATCTGCCTTGTATACTTTTTAAGCAGAAAGTTGAGAAACTATTTCCACAAATACACTGGATCATTTCAAAAACCTAGAAATCTGGAAGCCTGACACAGGATTAAATCTGGATCCAGGTTAATAAACAGACCTGAAGGTGAAAGGGTTCTCTTTCTTTACTCAGTAAATATGCTGCTAGCTGCTGAGACACATGGCATGTATTGATAGGATATTTGCAATGCCCATTAAGTATAAGTACAGAATAAAATTATGTCATAATACCATAGAGGCTAAAGAGAAATACTATTGTAGTATCTTTAGATACAAAGCTAATAGTACCTAGTTCATGACCAGAGATCAAATAATTGTCTACATCCATCAACAAGAGGGAATACTTGAACATTGTACTTTTACAATTATACTAAGAAAATTGATAACATTTTTAAAATTCCTCTGAAAGGACAATGCTAATCTGCCTAAATTAGCCCCACTTTTTCATATTTTAAAACCTTTTTTAATGAAATGCCTTTATGAAATGGAGGAAAGTATGACAATTCAAGGATTTAAGAACCATTCTTAAATCAATGTAACTTCTGATTAATCACAAGTCACTCTAGGTTTTACGCAGTGCTAAGATTAGAGGTTAGAAAATTGTCTATGACAAGTCAGAGAGATTATGGAAAAGAAGGAAAGAGCAGAAATAGAAGATGACGGGAAGCTTTTAAAAGGATAAAGAAACTATGTGAGCAAGCAGCTGTTATAGTCAAAGTCTGATTTGTCTTGGCTGATTCTGATGTAGTTTGAGAAACATGGATTGTGTCTGGATGGGTTTTAGGGATAGATTGAATCCTTTAACAACTACTTTGTTTTGCATCTCCAAGACATTTGGAGACAAAGGTTATGTAGCGGAAGTTGATTGTTCTCTTGGGATGCATCTCTCTCTCTTGATCTCCTTTTTCAATTGGGGGAAATTTTCCCAGCAAAATCAGGGAATGAATAGGACCAAACTATTTCCAGGAAGACATAAACTGACTTAAGATCAGTCTATGTCTTCCTGGAAGTAGCCAAAGTCTACTTTGTCAAAGTCGGAGTGTCACTCCCTGGTGGAAGTCCTGCTGCTGGATGTTGCTGGGATGGGTGCTCCCTGGCAAGGCCCTGGTCACAATGGGTGGCGGGGGCTGCGAGAGAATGCATTCTCCTGGGGCCACAGGAGAATGCATTCTCCTGCAGTGGCTGCATTCTTCCTGAATGCATCGTATGACTGGTTTGCAATGGCAAAGGAGATAAGATTGTATAATTTCTCCTTTGGCCTATATGCTGAATTTATACTGAGGGAACCTGGATAGGAAGATGAGTATGTTTGTAAAACTGAAGCATTCCTTTTAAATCTCAACAAAAATCTCATTAATAATCTGCCCTACTTGTTAGACACTAAGCTACAAATGCAAATGGTCTGCAAGTTCTAATAGGGAAAGTTAAGAATCACAGTAGGAAAAAAGGGACTAAGATGCATCATAAAGATCAAATCAATGATAATACATAGAACAATCAATCTTGGAACTGACAATGAAGATTCTGAAGTTGTAGATAGCTTCTGCCTTTTAGGACCAACCATCAATAGGAATTATGTTGTAGACTAGTCATTAGTAGAGCGACCATGAAGGCTCTGGAAAAGATATTTAAATGCCATGATTTGTCTATAAAAATCAGAATAGTGCAAGGATTAGTATTCCCTGTAACACTCTATGCAAATAAAATTAGGATCTTGAAAAAAATGGTATAGAAAAGAATATTGATACTTTTGAAATGTAGGGTTGGAGAAGATTCCTGAAAACAAAACAAATCAATGTAAGAGTTGATTCTAGGCACAAATAACCAAACTCAAATTATCTACTTTGGACACATTATGTGAAGACTAGCTCTCTGCAGAAGGCTTTAATGTTTTTTGTTTTTTATTTATGCTTCTTATTTTTTAACCTGCCACTTCTTTCATTGGAAGGGAAAGAGTTACATTGGGTGGACTTGATTACAGGAACTATGAGTGCACTATTGGAAGATCTGAAGAATGAGGTTGAGAACAGAGATAAAATCTATCTTCAGATAGTTGCTGATTTAGAACTGTTTGCTTAGTGGCCATCTGAAGTTATGATACACCCCATAAAAGGTACTTATCACCCGGATTCAAAGTTCCAATAGCTGCCTCTACTCAGTTGTGACTGCATTTTGGGTGCTGAACAACCAGCTTGCATTTTATTTATTTATTTATTTATTTTTCATATTTATAAGCCGTCCCTCTCCATAGACTCAGGGCGGCTTACAATAAATATAAAAATGTACATAGATAACAAATGAATAAATTTAAATTATAAGTAAGAATAGATAAAAATAATCAGGAAAACAACAATCACACACCACGCATGCATAGATCTCAAGTGATCAATAATCTCAAACCTGCCGAAAAAGCCAGATCTTCAAAGCTTTACAGCCAATTGCAGCATTCTGTAGTCAAATGACTACAATTTATAAAGTATTTGGTGGAAACTGGCCCCTTAGTGAACGGGTTCACTTAATGATCCACTGCAAGAACATTGTAAAATTGGGCATGGTAACCTGATGAGCCATTTAATAACAATCACAACTTACAATCATAATTGAGCATTCAATTACAGTTGTAAGTCAAGGACTACCTATATGTTGCAAAGAATCTGTACTGACTTTTGATGGCATATAAATATAAATTTATTTATATAAATATAAATATATTATTCTGTCATATTATGTAGGTGAACGCCTATCACATTGGAAACAAAAAATAACAGAGTGGTTTCTTCATGCTTAATGAACAGATGTGTGTACCTGTGTATTTTTTAATGACCTGACATGTTGCAATCACATAGGATGTACAGAATGTTCCAGAAATTAGGAATATGGAAGGTGGAGGTGCAAGAAAATAAATTTTTAGTCTGCATAAGTCCCTGCTAGTTACTAGTATATAATTATGGGCGAGAAAAAACAAAATTGAGGAAATTATGCAGACAAAAAGTTCCCTTTCTCCTTCATTAACATAATATTTTAAAAAAATGGAAAGGGGGCACTGTTTTCCTTTAGTAACATTACATGGACAGGTCAGTTATAAATAGATAACTGTTTAATTTATGCAGGTCAATTATAGATAACTTTAATTTATAAGGATGAAAATCAGCTGAGATTTATTTACATTAATAATACATTTAAAAACAAAATCTGAAGACAAAATATTGTAGTAATTTTGAACATTTGTAAGCAATTCAGCTAAGAATCTTTATTAAACTTAAAATGCACTGTGGCTCCTCCTTTGGTTAGATGACAGCTTATCACCAAAGGCACTTAGACTAGAATTTTAAAAGGATACCCTACCCTTTTGATTTCTGTTATTTGAGGTTCAAAATAAATGGTTTGTTCTAGGTGGCCACTACTTTTGCAACTGCAATAGCAAAACGTGATTAAGTTTAACCAAAGTATTTGTTAACAAGCAGATTACGTTGAGTCACAAATTGTATAATCAAGTTCAGAGGTTTGTGATGTTAATATTATGGAACACTTGAAAGCCAAACCATTACAGTGACATTGCCTTGAAAGGAAAATGTAGAAATTTTTTCTTCCAAGCTTTTCTTTTTCCAAGTATTGTTGTAACAGTAATAATGCAAACATCTTAATATTTCTTCAGTCATAGAAAGATACTCTTTTGTATTGTTATGTATGAAACGTTTATAACAGGACTCCTACTGGAATGAGGCTTTAATAACTTCAATAGGGAACTGGATCCTGGAACAAACAGTTCCGAGAGCAATAAATAGAAGCTTTTGTTTGTGGTGTACAGAGCTGGCCTTTATTTAGACTTTGCCACTTGGTATGTAAGTGAATGTGTGTGCACACCTCCATTGTTACAAAATACTGAACAAGCTCTCAGAGGAAGCATAAATAAAAGAATGATAACAAATGCAAAATAAGAAGGAAAAATTTATGCTAAACGAGTGTCTTCAAATGAATTGGTATCAATCGTAAAACCTCACAAAGCAGTGAGAATAAAAGAGACTTAGTAAGTAGTTTGAAGGCAATGTTTTTTATTATAAATTTAGAGTGAATGACCAATGAAAAAGGATCACAATGGAGTACCAAGAAAGCTCATATATCAAAATTTTAGCAGCATTTCAACAGTTCTGTGCTCCAAACAGCCTTCAAGCACTGCTTCCTTTCCAGAAAACACAGTTTGAATACAGCTATAGTAATAGATTTTAAATGACAGAGCAGTCTTCTGGCAAAAAAACACAGGAGTTTAAAAGCATTGTGATTAATGCTAGAGAACTTCCCATATGTTAATGCTTCAAAGTTCCATAGCAATAAAAGGACACCAAATATTCTCTTATTGCTACTCAGAAAACACCTTATTAGATGCATAGGCAATGAATTATATCAATTTGCAGCTTTATTTGATAGATATATCTACTACTAAAATATTGATTTTATAAAACACACAGGACTTGCAAACTAAGTTAATTCCTCAAAAAATAAAAACTGGTTTCTTACAGAACCTGTTATCTTTAGCAATGCAGGAACTGGAGCATTATCAATCTTTCTACTACTTGTTGACATCCTGTGTCCTGATGAAAAACATGCTGTGGGTGTTTCCATGTCAGCACTAACCTGGAGCAATGCGAGTACATGAAACAACAGGGTGGACTCTGCTAGTTTGTCCTGAGATGACTGCTACATTGAGATATTACCAAAAACTATTCTGCAGCAGATTTCATCTCACCAACTGTTAGTAACAGTAGTAATCCTTCCAAACGATTCTTGAGAGTTAGCATTAATATTAAAAGCTCTCCACAATGCCAGTTTTAACAGCCAAACATTTCTTGAGTAATTCACTTTTTCTTTAGACACTGAAATGTCACAACTAATGTGCACATTACTAATATTGCTCAATTCCACTGCATAGTTGAGATTTACTGTAATCTCAGAAACAAAACGTAATCATAGAAACAAAATGGAACTTCAGTTCCATCTTTCTTTTCCTTAACTTGTTCATAGTTTGATGGTAATGAACCAGAATGAGATTCACATAAAATGATGGCAAATATCTTTTAAAAGAAATTTGAGCTCATCATATATAAAAGCAGAGTTGGATTTCTAAAAAAATAAATGCAGTGGGTAATAGATGATATACAGACTGCAACAATATGATTCTTTCCTATTTATAGGAAAACGTTAATATTATCTTGGCATTGCTGGTGTTTGATGGGTAGAAAAAAATGTTAATTAAAAATATTTAGGGAAGGAGCGCAATAGCAAATTCACATACTGACAAACAGTATAATACTGTCAAGCTATTCCCCTTCTTTGGTACTGTCTAAACTTTCTTATCCAAAATATATAAGGGAAATGCAACATTAAAATCTACATTTTTAGAAGCATTTATAAAATCAATTTTCATACAGTATTATACACAACAATAGGATATGAACCACATTTTTACCAATGTATTTCTGTACTATTTTGCTTCAGTATCATTAAACTTTTTTTTAAAAAAAAGAATCTTACCCAGTTTGCATTTTGCTTCATCATATATTAAATTGATAAATGTCCCAGCTTCTCTAAATGGGTTTAAAAATCACCACTAAATGATACATAATATACATGGTTTACGAAAGATTTAAGTTCTAGGCAATTATTTTCATCTCACTTATAACTTAAGGTAGTATTACTAAATATAAGCATGTATGTATATGGGTGTGTGTCCACACACACACACACACATTGTACTGAAGAAATGGCACCAATGACACTGATGATATGTACAGCAGATGTTAGATACTGATGATAAAAGACTTGCAGACTATCTCTTACAGTATGGTTGATCAGGGAGTTCTGCATTCTGATGGCGAGATGTTGCCTTCTTTTATTTAAAAGAGATACTCCCTTTCTTCTGAAAAGATCAGTTAAATATCAGACATATGGTAATATTCCATGCATGAAGATTGCCATGATGCCAGCACTGAATAAGCCAGCTACAGGAACAGTCACAAACCAAGCTAGAAAGATATTGCGAAAGAGATGCCAGTCAACAGCCTTCTTGGATCGTATCCAACCAACAGCTACCACGGAACCAACCTTGGAAGTTTGAGAACAAAGTTAGAATTAAATATATTTTAATATGTTTAAATGCATAGATACACACACACACACACACACACACACATATATACGTACACATGTACATGCTATGGAATATATATATATAGACTGAGGGTCAATAAATTTTGCTTGTTTAAATAGCCAGGAATTCTCTATCATCACCACCATCCCACTACCCTGTAAGTTCTCTGGCACACAGAAGAGATTTGAGGGAAAGGGACAAGTTAGTTATCATGCCTAATTTTGACTACAGAGTAATCACCGATAAATATGTCTAAAGTCTGATGCAATGAAAACCTATTCACTTTAATATATTACATTCTAATGCTGGGTATAAATGATATCCCAATCATCCACTTTCTCAAAATTAATGTGCTGTGGCCATTAAGCAACCATATTTATGGACCCCAGCTTATAAACAAATGCCAGTCAGCTGATGCCCAAAGTTAAAAAGCTCTGAAAAATTGCTGATATTTAAATTTCTTCTTCATTTCTACATGGAGCAAGTTTAATGAATGCTGCCAACCCAAGATGTTTTATGGCTCTGCTAGAATTTTTACTGAAAATGTCTAAAAAGAACTTAGAGTGCTTGTTATGCATATAAGTACCTGCTTCATAGCTACATGACTTTATAGAAAGTCACATTCAGATTTTAAAAGGTTTTAATTCAATTCAATTATTGGCAACAGTTAGTTAAATGACCCTTTCTGATCAACCAATTCTGACCCCATTATTTTGGAAATTGATTGCAAGCAAACAAACAAATTCCAAAAATCTCCTGTGTGATCACAGAAAAAAAGTCTGACTGCTTTAAAAGGTTGTAAACCTGTTATGTTAAGTGCTCTAAAGTAACTTTTGGAAATCAAGCACAAACACTGCAAAGCCTTAAAATAAATATGTATAGAAGCTAATAAGTTGCTTCTACTCAAATTTATCTGGATTCTGTGACTTTTCAATCCCTCTTAATTGCCAGCTGAATGACTAACAGCAAAGGTTAGAATGCCATTTAGAATGGCATTCCATGAAGCATCAGCTATTTTAAAAAAATGGTTACACTCTTCTCATGTGCAGAAGAATGAATTTTCTACATGAACTTCTTTAGATTATGTAATATACAGTGCTCAGCATAAATGAGTACATCCTTTGAAAAGTAAGATTTCAGTCAATATCTCAATGAACACAAGAAGGATTTCCAAAATGGTGATAAAAGTGAGTCTTATAGAATACTAGCTATTGGTACCTGTGCTCTGCTATGGGTTTGGTATAATTAGGTGCACATGCCCAGTGGAGGAGGAGAGGCCTTGGAAAGGATAGGCCTCCGAAAGCACTTTGCAGGCCTTGTTCGGCCTCCCGCCCCCCTGGCATTTTTTGCAGAGGAGGAGAGTGATAGTTTTTGAATCTTTATTCAAACAGTAAAAAAAAAGAGCAAAGAGGCCTCAGTAGGCCTTCCCCACCCCACCCCTGGTGTTTTTATGGAGAATGAGAGCAATAGGTTTTTGTGGGGGGGAGAAAAGTCAGACACCATAAGTCTTTTCAGAATCTTTATTCAAACAGTAAAAAAGAGCAAAGAGGACTCAGTAGGCTTCTCAGCTGT
>JANHFO010007308.1:177522-188619 GCA_032468095.1 Pareas carinatus
CAATGGAATCTGAAAGTTGTTCAAATTGAAGAAAGAAAGGTATTTTATTATTTGTTGCCAGAGCTGAGACAATTGCTTTGTTGGGAAGCAGAGGTGAGGCCAAGATAGAATTGCAATTTAGCCACTGGAATCTAATTTTCAAGAAAATTGTAGAAGAATGATGTGGACAGAGATACCATTAAACAGCAACAGAGACCAGACAAAAAAGGACATGATGCATTTGGACTGTAAGGATGTCATGCTACACAACTCAACATCTGGGATAGTTAAATGATTCAATCTTAGACTTAATTAATTAAACCTACCTTGTTTCTTGGAAATAGGTGGATATAAATTGTTGCATAATTAAGGAAGCAAACTGATCAAAAAGCAGTTTATATTATAGACTTGCATTTTGTCCAACGGTAAATCCATGCGTTTAACTGCACAAACTGTAATTTAGAGAAATTTCCAAAAGTGTGGGTTTAGGATTGCAGTGTTTTTCTTCAACACTACATTCTTGGGGAAAGTTAATGTCTGTCTGCTGATCTAAACAGAACATTGCATTTTATTTGAAAAGGCACATAAGGGTATTTGCTTGTTGTATTGTTCTGAGGTATATAATATCTCCACACTATAAGACAAATCTCTCTTCACAGAGCATATTTTTTCTCATTATTTTGGTAGGTAGTTGGCTGCCATTGTGTCAAGCAAGACTGTAATTTTCAAGATGACTCCTGCTCCCTTTTCCATGCTCATAATAAGTCTTCTATCATCACAAAGTAAACTGTTACTACGCCAAGTATATATTTATTTGTTTGCATGAAAATTCATCAAGAGTTTACAAACTGGAATGCACCAGTGGTCTAGTTTCTCTTTATTTCTTAGATTTATATCTGCCTACCCTTCAGAAAACAGGGAGGTGGTAATTCAGTGGATAAAGAGCTTGTCGATTGGAAGGTCGGCAGTTTGGCAGTTCGAATCCCTAGTGCCACACAATGGAGTGAGTGCCTGTTACTTGCCCCAACTTCTGCCAACCTAGCAGTTCAAAACATGTAAAAATGCAAGTAGAAAAACAAGGACCACTTTGGTGGGAAGTTAACAGGGTTCCGGGCGCCTTTGTGTCTAGTCATGCTGGCCACATGACCTCAGGGATGTCTTCAGACAGCGCTGGCTCTTTGGCTTTAAATTGGAGATGAACACCGCCACTTGGAGTTGGCTATGACTAGCACGCTTGTGCGAGGGGAACATTTACCTTTTACCCTTCAGAAATTCAATGAGACATTTCTTTCTCTGGAGTTATCTCTACAGCAATGATCCCTACAAAGTAGGTTGAGCTGAGAGAGGGACTGAACAAGTCACCCAGTTAGCTTTTGTTAGCTGACCATGGACCAAAGCCTCTCCAAAGATAGCCAGCATGGTTACTATTATACTCTACTGTCTTTCAAAGAAGGAAGATTATTTTAATTGAACTCAGAGAACTTGAATAATATTGACAATGGGGTTTGTCAGAGTTTAGTCCTGAAATAGATTTTAAGTGAATCATTATTGCAAGTTGGTTATATCTTATGAATTGCATTAAGATTGGATTCATATAGTATGACATTTCATTTTTCATTATTCTAATGAAATGTAGTCTAGTATAGTCTTTTATATATATTATCACTTTTATGAGATAATGCTACTGACTTTCTGTTATAACTTGTAATGCAATGTACGTGATGGGCAGAATAATTCTAATTTTTACCAGGAGAATGCTGATACTGGAGCTTCCATGTTATTCAGAGCCTTGCCAGCAAGAATCTGGGAAGGTAAAAGACGAACATAGGAGTCCGTCTCTCACTTTTAATTTAGGTTGTCTTTTAAAAAACTGTTCCTTCCCCACTGCAAATAACGGGAGGGAAATTCTTTTAACAACATCAGTGCTAGAAATTCTTGAATTTATAGACCACAACAGTTTCAATTCCTCAGGATTCTTTATTATTCTTCCTAGAATGTTAGAATTATGATTGTTTCAACTGAATTTAGAAAAGGTAATCTAAGGCTGGATCTGCCTTTGGTGGTTGAGTGTTTGGGACAAAACCTGGATCATTCTAAATGTCCAAGTAAAAGAAAAAATGGACGTCTGTTATAGTCCTTTGAAATAGTTGGATTGCCTTAAACCTTTTAATTAACTCTTTCATTCTATGTTAGAGACAACCCATTTGCTTTTTATAGGGTGACCAATTTGGGATTTAAAAACAAAAAGCAAAAAATGAATTTCACTCTTAGCTTCCAGAGGTTACTGGAATACATATAAGATCTATATACATTATAATGTTCTCCTGAGTTCTGAGGACGGCCATGGCAAAACCCTGCTTTAGTTATAGAATTATTAAATGTAGTGTTGCCATTTTGCCAATCTGTGCATTGCAGTTTCACCAGATTAGGAATAGTATGAATCAAAGAAGATTTGGTGATTCCATCATATGCAAGATGTACATGTTATATTCAAATAGCAAAAAATGTTTCTTTCAGTATATAAGAAATAAGAAGAAAGTCAAAGAAGTGATCAGTCCACTAATGCAATGGCTCACTTTTTGGACACCAAGAACCAGTTCCATGGAAAAATATTTTTCTGTGGACCAGAGGGGGTGTGATTTTCTGTACTGCCTGCACTCTGAGAATGGGGTTTGGTTTGTTTGAGCAGCCCGGTTGCTGGCTTGGCATGGCCCGGTGCCGGTCCATAGACCAGGGGTTGAAGACCCCTGCACTGATGGGAGAAAATGACAAGATAGTGATGAGCAGCAGGGAAGAAGTGGAACTTTTTAATTCTTTCTTTCCATCTGTCTTCATGAAAAAAAGCCCAACTTATCAAAAGCATCACTTTGGGAGACATAGCAGGAAAAAAAGGGTCAAAGTGCTTTGCATTTTAAATGAGTTCAAATGGCCAGGATTAGATGAATTACATCCCAGAGTTCTGAAGGAGCCCACAGATGTGATCCTGGAACCACTCAATAAAATCTTTCAGAGCTCCTGGAGCACGAGGGAAGTGCTGGAGGACTGGAAAAAACTGATGTGGTTCTAATTTTCAAAAAAGAAAAAAAGTAGAGCCAGAAAACTACAGACCAATCAGCTTGTCATCACTACCTCAGAAAATCCAAGAAAAGTTCATCTTTTCAACAAGGTTTGTTGAAATGGTTTAAAATGCAAAACACCAAAATATCAAAGAATGAAAAGTAAAAACCAAAACCAAAAAGACATTGACATCTACAATCCTAAAAAAGATAATCAAGTAGCAGATTTGTAAGCACCTAGAAATGAACAAGGCAATTAATAGCAGCCAGCATGAATTTGTTAAAAACAGATCGCACCAAAGAAAACCTATTGCCTTCTTTGATCAAATGACTAAATTAGTAGATCAAGAAAATGCTATAACTGCAGTATATTTAAGAGTTCAGCAAGGCATTTGACAAAGTAGACCACACCCTACTCCTTGGTAAGGATAGACAGTACCACTACCAGATGGATTTTTAATTGGCTGACCAACCTCACTTGGTGTGTAGCCCTCAACAGAACTACATCTACATGGGGGGAAACATGCATGGGGGTACCTCAAGGTCCTGTTTTGAGGCCAGTGCTTTTCAACATCTATATAAATGATCTAAATGATGGGATAGAAGGGGAACATTAAATTTGCAGGCAACACCAAGCTGGGTGGAATTTCTAACACTTTGGAAGATACAAAAAGATCTTGTCAGACCAGCGCAATGGATCCTATCCAATAAGATGCAGATCATTGGTAAGAAAAGTAAGGTCCTGCATGTAGGCAGGAAAAAAATCAAACGCACAGGTATAGAATAGAAGATACTTGGCTCAATAAAAGTAACTGTGAGAGGGATCTAGGTCTTCTAGTGGACTATCACCTAAGTATCAGCCAGCAGTGTGCTGCAACTGCCATAAAAGCCAATACAATCCTAGATTGTAACAACAGAGGGATAACATCAAGATCATAGCAAATGATAGTACTGCTCCATACTGCACTAGTGAATACTGTGTTCAGTTCTGACCACCATGATACAAAAAAATGCTAAAACCCTAGAAAAAGGACGGAGAACAGCAACAAAGATGATAAGAGGTCTGGAGGTAAAACCTATGTGGAAAGATAAGGGAACGAAGTATGTGTAGCCTAATGAAGAGAAGGATTAGGGGTGACATGATAGCTGTCTTCCAATACTTGAGATGAGGGTTGATTTATTCTCCAAAGCACCTGAGGGCAAGACAAGAAGCAATGGGTGGAAGCTCAGGAAAGAGAGAGGCAACCTAGAACTAAGAAGAAATTTCTTGACAGAGAGCAGTTAATCAATGGAACAGCTTGCCCCTTGGAGTTGTGGATGCCCCATTGGTGGAAGGGTTTTTAAGAAAATTTGACATCCATTAGTCCATTGTAGTATAAGGACTCTTGCCTTGGGTAGGGGGTTGAAGTGGAAGACTTCAAGGTGTTTTTCAGCCCTATAATTCTATGTTTCTGAGCTATTTATGAAATACAGCATAAATAACCTGATTACCTTGGGCTAAAATTGGCTGTTATGGACATCTTAATGCAGGCTTGATTCACAGGTAATGGTTAATGACTTCTTAATATAACTTAATCCTGGCTTGACTATTTGAAATCCAAAAAAGGAAGAAAACTTCTTTGTCACTTTTTTGGTGAAACTTCTTTCCTGTTAAAAAGCAAACTTCTATTCTTCACTCAGGAATTCCATAAAACAAAGTATAATCTTACATCATTCTTAGAGAGGAAGACAGATCCTTGATTTGGTTAGCAGAGCTAACCAGTCCATCCACTGTATCCCAATCTTCTAGGATGGAATGGGACAACTCACCACAGCCAACTCTCCATGGACAACTCACCAGACCCAGCTCACCATGCTCAAATCACCACACTTAAGAGGCTGCAGGACAACTGCCACAGCCAACTCACCATGGACAACTCACCGCAGGACAATTCAATAATTCAATTCAATTAAAATAATCAAAAAATATTTTAATTTTTGTCATTCACATTTCATTTTGGCCCTCCTTTGGCATCATTTTACCATTTCTTCAATATTAATGTATCTCTTGTCCTATGGTGAGTTTTCCCACGGCAAGTGGGAAAGTTGGCAAGTTGGCTGCAGTGAGTTGGCCATGTCAAATTAGCCTAGACTCGCTGGTGGAATGGACGCACCTCCAGTCTCCTCTTTAGATGCTAGTTTGGAGGAGGAGAACGAGCTGGTCCCTGGTCCCTCGGGTGAAGGCTGGGCAGTCTGGGGGCTGTTGTAGATGCAGATCAGGGAGCAGTGGGCTTGATGGAGCAACTGCAGCTGAAATGACTGGATGGGCAGCTGGCTGAGTTTGGGCAGAGAGAATCACGGCTGCAACAAGTTAGCCTGGAGGATCCAGGCAGGAAGCGAGAGCATCTGCCAGCAGTCAGCATGATGCTCATCCTTCATCCTCAGATGAAGAGGAGGAGTTATGCTACCAACTCCAATCCAAGGGTGCAAAGGACTGAGAAGCGATAGGAACAATGTCAGTCATCCAGGTTATTTACAAGGCAGAATAATATATCGATACTATACTTAGCATAGTTTAGTAATAGTGTATAATAGTAGCATAATGTTACTACTATTTTCTCAGAACACCTCATACTTACTTAGCATAAAACATATTACACAACAGCTAGTCAAATTATAAAAAAATGCTGACCAAGTGTTTCAGGTTATCAGCATCTTTTTCTCTGATATTTTCTCCTCTCTCACTTCTTCCCTTTTCTTGTATGTTTCCTCTTCTTGCATTTTGTCTTTGAATTTCATGTTCAGCACTCTGGAGCCATCAGAGACCTCACTATCCCACAGCCTGCTGTGGACACAGTTAGTGAGCATTAATTAAGAACCATGGTGGGAATCTGCTGATGATTTTGCTGCCTCTTAGAATCGAGGCTCTGGGCTTTCCACTCCATGTCAAAAGCAGTCACAGCAAGAACGGTTATCAGTGATGATTATTTACAATAGTAAATATTAGAGTAAAATGAGATGCAAAAGCCCTGGTGAGTCTGAAAAGCTAGCCCATATCTTATTATTCAGTTGCTTTTTTGTTCTAGGACAGATTCTTCTTGAGACTTAAGAATCGGTAGCACCCCCTCAAAAAAACAAACAGCAGTCCCAAATATGTTTTATTCAACCCTCTCTCATCCTTTTGATATCAGTACAATGCTTCAAGTATAGTATATACCCTTCAAGTAAAATAATTGGCACATTCAGGAGACAGTCTGGCTGCTATCACTTCCTGATGGGCTAACTTTCCAATACTCAAGCATGTCACATTAACACAGTCTGAACAAACACATTTGATATATTTAGAATGGCAGTAGAAACATTGGTAAATAGAGTCTTCAGCAGATCAGATCAAAGAATCATGAAAGCGACATAAAGTATACACAAAAACACAGTCTATCACAATTGCTTTTAAAATATGAAATATTATAAACATATTCACTTTATTTTCTTCAAGCTGGTGTTAAAAGTAGTGTAGATGGCATGTGGTTAGAGCATCAGTCAGATTTTTATTTTGTCCTTTGGCCAAGGAATCTTTCTCTCCGCAAAAACAAACCAGTGAGATAAATTGTTGTCATGCCTCTTTTTGGCAAACTGGAAAATACACATGCACAAACATGCACAGAAGAATCCAGGGCCTTCTGATAAGTAATTTATTGTAGAAAAGCTAACAGGCCACTGTGAAACAATTTTAGCAACTCCTCAATAGCACATGAGAATTCTCATACCTGTCAATATTCATGTTTCTTTCATCTTTTTCTCCTGTCTCCTCTACATAAAGAGCTAGCAGTGATTCTCTTTCAGGCAGGAGAAGCAATTTCTATTTGTTCCTGGTATTGGTAATGGTCTGATATAGTGTCTGGTTGATTGTATGACAACTAACATTCATTTGGTCTGAGAGAGAGGGGTGATTGGTCCGGAGTTTCCCAGTGAGGTTTCATGGATGAGAATACTGCAGACTTTACTCTGGAATCCCAAGTCCTAATCCAACCGCTTTAACCATGTTGGTTTTCAGTATACAATTATTTTTCCAGTTGTACTAAGTTGAACCATCAGATCAGTGTTTCTTAACCGTGGCAACTTTGAGACGTGTGAACTTCAAGCCCTAGAACCCCTAGACAACATGGCGGCTGGGGGATTCTGCGACTTGATGTCCACACATCTTAAATCTGGCAGTGTTGAGAAAAACTGCATTAGTCACTGTTTTGGGCTACCGGAGTCAGTGTTTGAATGCACTGGCCATGTGCATTGTTTTCCTAGTCATAACGACAACCCCATTATGGGCACCATTTGTGGCTCTCCTAGATCGCAGGGACTCCACACCCTTTGTTTTGTGGGAACCGATTGTTCCTTCAGCAATTCATTATGTGGAATTGCATTTAAAACACTCTTCCAGTTCAGGAGTCTAACGTTTTGAAAAAGAAAATATCTAAGAATTGAATGCTTTTCTGTATTTGATTTAAACTCATGTATTTACTTGACAACCTAGAAACTCTGAATGGCTTATATATGGTAGTTTGCTTTGGAGAAAACTCTGTCTGAAAGGTACATGTTTGGCAGGCAGTAAGTCTGAGATTCAATCCCAGTCTACCTAAGGCTTAGAGAAACTCCTGACTGGTAACCCTGGATAGTCATTGCCGGTCAATGAAAGATAAGGGTGCACACAGCTTAACCCTAACAGAGTCACTCTGCCAGTTGCTACCCAATTAAAACTGTCAAGAGAACAGAAATCATTTAAAAAGATGAAGAATGATTATATTAACTGGATCTGAAAGAGTTCAACTCAAACTAAATTAAGGCATACTTCATCTCTGTTTTCCTTTGCCCACTCTATGTCCTAACCTTGCTCACATTTTGGAATAAAATCTCTGGCATCCCACTAAGAGTCTTAATTGCCTAGCACAGACAATCATAACAAGCTAAACATCCAAAGAACTGTTATTGCTCCCTTTGATTTTAACATTATAAGTTAATACTCGAATAATTGTAATATTAACATAAAATCAATATAAAAGAGGAGAAATGTAGGTCACTATCCACAATGTCATGAACTTTCTTGCAGATAGAAAATGATAGTCCTGTATTTTTTTTCTGCAGTCATACAGCAACTAGCTCACTGGTAGGAAAATGCTTTCTAGTAGGGAGAAAAAAGCAGATTGGATGGGCCCTCCAATCAATGCTTGGGATCAAACTGATCTTTCCTATGAGAGTTATAAATATCACAATGGAAGCAGTGATTATTTATATGGAGACTACTTCATCCCAAGGGCTACAATCCAATCAACCCATGCATTCTGTTAACCAGCAGGGATTTAAAGCCAGTTGTAGTAATCCAGAATCTTAGCCAAGACAAGTGTTCAATCTATTGTCCTATGCAATTAAGCTACAGTGTTTAATTCCCTGGCTTATCTTTCAAGGATGCTGTACAAGATTTTCTTTTAAGATAAGTCTCAAGAGAACTAGAGACAATGTTTGCCCACAAGCAAGAAGGTTTTCTTTGTCTGTTTCCCCCTTGTTAGGTTATAATTATAGAAAAGTCTAGGAACTGTGAAATCTTTAGTGCTCTCTGAACTTGGCTGTTTACTTGCAGACATTTCATTGCCCAACTAGGTAACATCATCAGGGCACCTATGGGCATGGGGAGGCATGACTCTTCAAACAACAGTCAGAGAAGATGACAGCTATAGTCCAATATTAGCGAATTATCCACCTGTGTAAACTCCAAAGCACCATGTAAAGAAAAAGAAGTGAAATATTTAGTTCTCTTGTGATTGCATATCTGGCATGTAACATACTCTGACTTCTGCCACCTACAAGAAGATCAATTATTGTATGCATCTGTAGCTTTCCAAGATAAAAATCAAAGCAACAAGGAATTCAATCATCTAGTCCTGTCCATGTGACACAGATGAAGCAGTTGCTTGCACCTCCCTGTGATAAAGAACATCTAGAAGAATTTTGCAATTAGGTACTGGTGCCCTATCTTTCTATTTTAAGCAATTTCTGCTTTTTTGACATTGTTTTTAGGTTGCTTGTCTGAGAATAAGGGCTGCCTTAATACTGATCTGTATAATCCCCTCTAGGAATGCTTGTTGAGGTTGGCAGGATTGAAAAGCATAATAAACATACTTTGAATATATATTACATTTCTACTCCTGGCTTAGCTTTAAAAGATGATAAATGTCCTTTGCAGCATGCTAAACAATAGTGGGAATGGTTATGAGATTCAATTATTTCTCTGTAAAAGGGGAAAAGCTTGAATCTTAGAATTAAAGTAACTTTGATACTGTGTAATAAATACAAATAGTTTTATGTAATGTAAAAAATAATAAAGTCAGTGAGTAGGAGGCGCAAATTAGGATCCCACAGCTGTCATTCCCACAAAACAGCTCTTTGTTTAGGGAAGAAAACTTCCAGATGTGTACATGGAGCTGCTCTCTTGGTTTAATTAAAAGCTTCATGGAAGATGGAATTATAGCAGTGCTATATTTAAATATCATTGAAGGGACAAAGAAACCGGAAGTGATTCCACCCCACTCCTTTTACCCATATGATTATCTATTTTACTTCTTTGAATCTCCCGGACTAGGAATGACAAGGAAGGGAAATCATATTGGTTTAGTCATGTTGCCCTCCCAGAGGCTTAAGTTACCCATCTCCTTTCCCATTCAAGAATGTAAATGCCTATTTATTTATAAACATTTAGAAATGAGTATAGCAGCTGTGATACACATAGTCTCTAGTGCAGGATTAGAGTAAAAGAAAGTTAGGATGGTGAACATGGCCACATAGTGTAAGCCCTATCCCTTGTTGCAAGGGATGAGGCTTATATTGCAAACACATATAAGAATAGGTGAACTTCCATTACATGGTTGTAACTGACAGTTTGACTTTGTGATAACCTCCTCCAGACACAACTGGCTATTTCACTATAAAACATAGCATTTGTAAAATGATAGATGCTGCAACATTTTCTCCATATCCCTTGTGAAATTATGTATTTACAAGGCAATAGAAACCATCTCACTGCCAATGCTGTTGAAAGCAATAAGTTTTATAAATAAATAAAAATCATATTAAAAAAAGAAAGATAGCATTAAGTTGTTTTTTCAGCAGCAGTATAATAGTTGCTGGGATCACATTGTCGAGAACTGTCTTCCACTTAATACTTTATGAACAGAGTAATAAATTACATACAAATTATATTACAAAATGGAGATCCATGAGAAAATGCCACCAAAAGAGGTTGCGTGATTGCTACTTTCTGCCACTTCTTTCTCCCCACTTCCAGGCAGAGGGAGCAATTAAAAAAAACTGGCAAAACTAGAATTGGAAGGAGAGTATTAAGCATTTCCCACTTGTATATACTAATTCTCAGCTTTCCCACCCCATGTCCCTCGAGTCATAAAGATGAAATTCCTAGAAGGACTCTATTTTCATTGAGACATTCTAGGTTTTAATCTCACTCTGAGGAGAGTTAACAAACACACACACACACACACACACACACACACACAGATCAGTGAGCAGAGCACTTATTGCAACCCAATTAGAACTAAAGCTAACCCTTCAGGGTTAACTGACTAGCTTAATTGGAGTTCCCATAACAAACTTTCTTCCCCAGTGACCTTATTAAGTGTGTCATGGAAATAAGGCAGCTGAATCACTAATTACCTAACTGCATTATATTTTAGACAATGGTTGTGTGAACCAAGCTTATCTATAGAAAGTCTTTATCTCACTTGCACAGTTAAAAAATAGGCTTATAGGTGACACTTTAGGAATGAGAGTCTGAAACCAAAGCATAATCGTTTGAATGAAAGAAATCAAAAATTGCAATAACCAGCTTCTACAATGAACAGAATATGTAGCAAAGAGGGAAATTTCAGTCAATTTAATCAAAGCTTACAAAAGAGGCTACCAGATACACTTTGAGTGATTGCTCTCAGAACTTAAATTAGCAATAACAGTAGCAATAGCAGTTAGACTTATATACCACTTCACAGTGCTTTATAGCCCTCTCTAAGCGGTTTACAGAAATCAG
>JANHFO010007308.1:192935-211135 GCA_032468095.1 Pareas carinatus
GCACAAACGGCACTTCCTTTTTTATATATATAGATAGAGTAAATACTAATAACTGTTCCCTTTTGCGTTCTTCAAGGCAGGGCTGCAGCATTAGCTGCACTGTTTTTCTAGTGCTCTCTAAAATATATAATCTTTCCCTCTTTTAATATACCTTACATCACTTAGTGACAAGCAAATTTATTATGGCATCAGATTTCACTGGCTCAAAGGTCTCCTGGGTATATTGCTTTAAGATCTCTGTTTATGCATGTAAAATGCTTAAGGACACAGTATTATATAAGTGAGGGGGGGAATGTGTGAATAAATTAAGGGAAATCTAACTATTTATACCATTGGTATAGGATTTCATGGCTAGTATCTGTTGGGCTGTGTTGGGTTTCAGGGTTTCAGAGAACTTTAAGATCTCTGTTTATACATGTAATGCATTAAATATATTAATGCTTAAAACACCATAATATGCGTATATGTGTCTATGAGAAAGTGGGAATGTATGAATGAGCGAAGAGAAATCTAACCATACTGGTGTAGGCTTTCACTGCTGGTATCTCTTGGTATCTAGAAATTGTTGCGTAGATCATGGTTGCTGAATACTCTATATGGACTACAAAACACTTCTGGCCATGTGGGTTCTTATGACCACAGCACATGCTTTATGACCATGGTGATTCACTTAATGACCACCACAAAATGACATAAAATCAGGTTCGGTCACTTGGGTACCCCAACTTACAATTCTAATGACTTACTAACAGTTACAAGTTGAAGACTTATTGCTTCAGAACTTCCATCTCTGTAACACCAGACTATAGTCTCATAATTACAAATTAATACAACAAATGGATATATTGGTTGGAAAATTCAGTCCCATTGTGTTTTACTTGCTTGAGAATAGAACATTATTCTGACAGAGCTAAAAAAAATTATAAATCAGGCTTAGACTTATGCTGGTTATATGAACTTATCCACAATGTACATTTGTGTGCTATATGAAGGGTATACAGTGAGTAATATTGTAAAGCAGAAAGAAGGGTAAGTGGTAGGAACATGATGAATGCAAATATGCTTTAGATGTTCCTAGAAATTTGGTGCAATTACAGAAGGCCATGGAATGTGTATACATGTATATGTGATGAAAATAAGAGCCAATTAAAAGGGGTGGTCGTGAAACCAATACCCCTGCTCGACATCGGTTATTCCATTGTGCGGTCTCCTTCCTTCTTCCTCTCCTGATATTCAACCACCCATCCCCTGCAGCCACCTTGCTCTCTGATGATCAAGGACGGTGACAGATAACAACCCCTGCATATCAATTCCTCCGCACCAGAACGTACTTCCCTCCCTCCTCTCCCAATTCCTGCTCTTTCTTAGTTGCCATAGTAGCTGACAGAATTACTGGGTCCTGCTTCCTTGGGGACCACAATTCCAGCAGTAAATAAATGTCTTCGAGTGTCCTAAAGCTCCCCTTTACTTTGCTACTATAAGACTTCCTGGGAACAGGGGATGGGCTGGGGAGATTAGAACGATCCCAGGTTTTCATTTCTTCCTTTTCTTTTTCTCTGCCTCCCAGGCAAAAGCAGTCCCCCCCCAAAAAAAAAAACCAGCTTGAGGGGCTCACATTCTACAAAGCATTGCTGGGACTCGGTAGGGCGGGGGAATGGAAGAATCTGTTGCAGAGCACTTTTCTAGAATTCAGAGTCCTTGTGTTTCCCATGTGTTCAATCATAATTACAGTAGTGTTAGGTTGGCCAGCATTCCTTTTCATATACTGCAGATGGGAGGACTGAGGCTAAGAGAGCAGAACTTTAAGTTATCTAGAAAAAATGCCAGTTTCCACTCTACATGTGCTGCTTCAAAGGACAAAACTATGTGGTGCAAACTTTAAAGAAATGCATCAGGACAAATTTAATGGCACAAGATTTTAGGCAGTGAAACAGACTGAACAGTGTAAGGTTATATTAATATGGCAAGAATAATCATCTGCATTCAAAATCCAATGAAGTATCTGAAATCTTTCTTCACTAACAAAGTTTTCTTTTTCAGTAAGAAGCAAATCATGTTAACCTTATGCAGTGCATATCATAAGTCTACCAATCAATGATACAGATTCATTTATAATTGCTGAGTTCCTGAGTGGACAAGGAAGGTCTACTATATTCTCATACAAGTTCTTCTGTTCTTGGGATTTGTCCATTTTTCCTCTCAGAAACAAATATATGTCTACGTTCCAAAATCATTAATGGCTGCTGAACACACCAATTGCCTACCAGGTTGGTTTGGGGTATATCTAATCTAAATAATAATGAACATTGTGTTTTAAATTTGTAATCAATTACACACCACGCCATGAATTTCACATGTGGCTTGGACCGCTTATTTGAACATATCTAGCTTGCCTGCTCTTGCTATATGAACATTCATCACCTTGGGACTTGTGTCAGACTGCAAAAGAATGGCACGTTTAACAGAATTGAATAACAGAGTTGGAGGAGACCTTGGAGATCTTCTAGTCCAACCCTCTACCATTCAGACAAACAGTTGTCCAATCTCTTCTTAAAAACTTCCAGTGTTGGAGCAGCCACAACTTCTGGACACAGGTTTTTTCCACTGATTAATTGTTCTAACTGTGAGGAAATTTCTTGACAACCTTTCAGAGGTGACATGATAACAGTGTTCCAATATTTGAGGGGCTTCCACAAAGAGGAGGAGGTCAACCTATGTTTCAAAGCACATGAAGGGCCAACAAGGAAAAATGAAATGGAAACAGATCAAGGAGAGATTCAACCTAGAAATAAGATGAAATTTATTGACAGTGAGAACAATCTACCAGAACAATCAACCAGTGGAACAGCTTGCCTTCAGAAGATGTGGATGCTCCATCACTGGAATCTTTCAAGAAGAGACTAGGCAGCCACTTGTCAAAAATGGTATAGGGTCTTCTGCTTGAGCAGGGGTTGGACTAGATCAGGGGTCCTCATTCACAAGATGCAGTCAGCATGCAAAACCACACCGCCACCAGTTCGTGGAAAAACGTTTTTCCATGGAATCGGTCCCTGGTGCCCAAAAGGTTGGGGGCTACTGGATCAGATGACCTACAAGGTCCCTTCCAACTCTATGATTCTGTTATTCTGTTGTTCTCTCCTTGACTAGTTTCCATCCATTGTTTCTTGTTCCGCCTTCTGTACACTGACCTCTCTCTTTGGGATTCAATCTCAGGTACCTCTCTGTTTCTTGCCTTCTGAAGTGTTGCTCGAATAAGTCAAATCAAGTCGTGATAGTGTTTTGTTCCTTAAGAAAATTCTCTTTCAAAAACAGCCTTCATATGATGAAGCAGAATTTCCCCTGAATGGATCAAAGGTTTTCAAGCACGTGCTCATATAACTAGAGCTGCTATGAAGAAACACAACGGCAATGTTTCCTTTGAGAATGTTTCAGCAGAGTAAAAAAGAATATAACCCACTGGAAGAATCTCTGCAAATCATGTTGCATCTGCTGTCCACTGTATATTACATATTTGCTCTCCCTAAACCATCTGAGGCAATCAACTCGCCTCCTTGACAACTTGCTTTAATGAACACATATGGACCAGCTAGCAAAAGCCAGCATTTGATTTAACCTGGGGATACTGCATGCCAAGCAAATTGATATTTCATTATAATAAAAGCTATAAATCTGTTAAGCTTTAAAGTGCTGCAAGTCTCAGAAATGCAACATATTTTCTAGATTTATGCAAAGCTTTAAAAGAATTGCAGCATTACTTTGTATAAAAAAGCAGCTTCTGCATGTGCAGAAACGGTGTTTTTGGTGCAAGTTGGTTAGTCAGGACAGATTAGCCCCTATTTGATATTTAATTGAAGTATTGAGGCTAACTGCAGACCTTCCATGGAGCAAAACATATTGCTGGAATCTACCTACCTGTCTAAGAATTTCCTATGGCAAATGCAGAAGGAACAATCATATTTAATCTTTGCCTAGGTTTCTAGAACGGTTCCAGTTACCTGCATAATGTGATCTAATCTTTATCTCCTGCTACATTCCCTATTTAATTATGCTGAAGTTTATATATATGCATTTTATAAAAAAGCATCTACACTGTTTTGGATATACATTCCTGCATGTTTAGCCTCAGAATTCACACTATAACTCATTTCTTTTTTTTCTATAAGTAGTGAAAGGAGTCTTGGAAGAGAGAAACCATAGAAAGAAGTTTTGAAATGGTTTTCTGAAACTTGCTTTATGTACAGATTCACACAGATCACAACTGCTTCCATGTAGGCACTCTTACTGAGCACCAGTCACACTATATCATATTAGAACTAATGGGTCGCAGTACCGTGGACTCCAATATGGTATGATGATGATGAAAATGGAAAATTTTCTTTTCTAAGCTCTGATGCCTCCTCATTCCAAACATTCAGGATCTTCAATTGTTTCCTATCCATTCGCTTAATGAAATATCATCCCAATCTATTTGCATACCATCTGCCTGATTAAAAACGGTCCACCAGGCCAAGAGAATTATACCACAATTGTAATTACCAAAATTATAAGTTTTTCATCACTGTTCATTCCCCAGCTCTTTTGATTGTATGGAAATCACCAAAAAAAAATCTGCAAAAGATGAAAGACTGCAGAAATCAATGGAACCAAAGAGATTAAAGTTTCACTGGTTTCATATTCTCCCCAAAAAATACACAAAACTAAATTCCAAAAACAATGAATTAAAACAGGAAGCAAGTATTGCTGTAGTTAATAGACCCAGGTTTATACTTTTTCTACTCATTTTGTAGTAATTGTTAGGGGTTAATACATGGCTTATCTAGGTTCAAAGTGCTCTTGGCAATGCATACAACAATCCTGCATAATATGATTTTGTTCCTGCATTTTTGATTACTTAAAGTTTAAAGACAAAAATATTTATTTATCTCCAAGAGTATGTCCATTCCCAGCCTCCCTTTAATGTTCTTGTTTTAATGTTTCTCTGTATTTTTGGCATTGCAATCTCACAGTGCTATGAATATATAAATTGGGGGCCTATAGGTTTCAATTGGTTATCACTGAGGCAAAGCTTTTATTCTGACAATTGCTGCAGGCTGGATTAGAGCATCATCCCCATGGTGCAGGCTATGGTTATTGCTACTTATGTGGTACAGCTAAAATGGTACCTAAGAAGATGGGTCAAGAGCCCTTCAAACCCAGCCCAGTGAAGAATCTCTACATTGAATGGACCTGAAATATGGACTGAAAGATGTGAAGCGAATGGAAGTTGGATGGGATAGAAGTAGAATGATCTAGATAGGACACTGTAGAGAAGGATTCCAAATTCTAACATTTTGTGTAGGCCCTACTTGCATATCTGATATACAGAGCTTGCCTGTGAAGTCTTTTAGACTGGAATGGGTCTCTGGCTTCACTTCTGAAGATGCTCAGGAGAGAAGGAGAGAAGAAAATAAGATAAGATTAAGGGAGGAAATGGGATGAGAGAATGGCAGGAAAAGGCAGATGAGACAGGAGAAGAAAGAACAATTATTTACATGCATCATGTTCAAGCTTAACCTGTCGTCTCCTCCCCATCTTTAGGGAGAAGGTTAACTTTTGCTGATTAGAATTTATTATAAAATAAAAACCCTTTAATTGAAAGCAACCACAGGCTATTTGTATTAATAATGGAAGAAATTATCAAATAATGGAATAGTTTAAAACCTATTAGTTTGCTCCATGCAGAGAGAAGAAGGACTGATTATTTGCCATACATGGCAATGAACAGAGAGCCTAACATTCTAGTCCCAAGTGCAGATTAAATATATAATTTATTGAAGCAATTTATTTTCTAGTGCAAATTGTCTGGAGGAGAATTTTAAAAATATGATTATGCAATCAAGAGTCAGATTCTTAATTCACCGACATGTTCTCTTATCTAGCTTGTTTCAATCTTAAGGAATGGATTAATTTTTCAGCTGGGTATTAAAACTTCATGAAAAAGCAGGGAGGTTGATGGAAGTGCAGATGTGCTGCAGGGGTTAGGCCCTTACTTACCTCTCTAGATTGTATCATCAGCTACGGCAGCTGCAAATCTTGCATCAGTGCAATCAGAATGATAGGTATATTCCACAATGCCTATAGCATTGTGAATAAATTTGGGGAAATTAAAAATTGTACCTAATAGCTGCCATCCAGTGCTACCTGTGGTTGCTAGCTCTCCGTCTTTATCTTTCGTGCCTCTTATCATAGGCTTATATTCTCTGCTTCATTAAATGTACTTTGCTGAACCCAGGCCAGGTCTCAAAGGCCAGCTGGAGGTTTCAGCCAGTGAAATACACACATAGATTCTGACAGCAGCAACTCATATTGATCTAATTAATAGCTTCAAATTCTACTTTTCTAATTCTAATGGGAGGCTGAAGTCAGCTTAATCAAAGCCAGTGATTAACAACCAGAATGCCTTCTGAAATAAAGAATTTCCGATAGTTTCAGGGAAAACTTGTTCAAGAGTCAGCAGATTCTCCAGAGCAATGAATCTGAACACTGAACTGAAGAAAGCTCTGATGCACTTCATTACAACTGAATGCCTTTGATGGGACAGTGAGACTGAAGGCGACCTTCCAGTGATCTAAGCAGACAGCAAATACATTCCTTTATACATTCTAATTTCCATACAGAGCATTGAAGGTGATTGTGTCTCTTTCTTGGGATCTTGCATACAAAAAACAGTGCTTACGTTTTATCTGCATTGGATCTTACTCTGATCCCCAGCACAGTTCAAGGACTGAATAAGTCAGTAGGTCACAGTTGTGACCTATTGGCAATTACATTTTACCTTAACCTTATCTCACCCTATGGCTAAGGCAGTCCAGCTATCATTTCTCTCTTAGCATTTGATCTCTTCCTTGATATTTGGTTTCCAGAGTCCTTCTGATACTATAAAAACCTTTTATTTATTATGGAGCCATTGATGTCACTCAGTTCCAAAAAAATCCTACAAATACAAAAGCAAACTTAAAAGACTTATAAGAAAAAAATAACCAAATCCCAAACTCAGTAACAAGGACCACTGACATTCCAAGGGAAACAATCGTGCCAGCAACTACCACTTTTCGTAGGAAGTTGACCCATTGTTTCTTCCAAAGACAACTACAAAAATATATAGTGGTCCCTGATGATAGTAATCAATCAAAGAAGGAATGTGAAGGGTGTTTACTCCAGTAGATATTAAGGGATGGATAGAAGCCACTGGGAAAAAATGAATGTCACAAATATCCTGGTCCTGGAGCATATAGAGTTTCAAAGGTGAAATCCCAACACCTTGAATTGCACCCACAATCTGACTGGAATCAATAGAGGTCTTGCAGTACTAATATTACTCAGGTAAGTCAGGAAATGATCTTAACTAATCAAGCTGCTTCATACTATAAATGCCAGGTAGTCTTCAAGAGCAGTCCCATGTACTATGAATTGAAATTGCTAATCAAAAAGTGATCACGATGTAAATGACTGTGAGCACAGCCTCCTAATTCAGGATTGATTGTAATTAGTTCACAACAGGGGTGTCAAATTCAAGGCCCACAGGTCAGATCTGGTCTGCAATCTCCTTGGATTTGACCTGTGGGACTGCTACGCTCGCAGGGAGGCGGTGCTCATGGGGAGCGACCTGAAGTGGTGACAGCAGCCCTCAATGAAATTGAGTTTGACACCCCTGGTTCACAAGATATAATTACACAAATCCCTTTTCGCACAAATGTAATGTGCTTCTTCAAGCAGGAACTGTGAATCTATGAATTCTCCTAAGTTATGAACTCTGGGAAATGCAACCCCATCTAGTACTAGAGTGACGATTACAGGTCTTACTTGATTTCCAATACATTTAGTATTGGTAGAATTGAACCTAAGTCTGCCTTTCTCTATACAGACCAGCGCAACCTTCACTGGGACCACCTCAATTGGAAGGGTCCAAAAGTGCTTTTTCAAAAGGCCACTGGAGTTTTTTTTTTCCTTGAAGACATTTCGCTTCTCATTCAAGAAGCTTCTTCATTTCCGACTAAAAGGATGGAAGGATTTATATTCCTTGCAATTTCCTGGTTGCTAGCACTCTTTCTAAGAGTCATTGAGGCCATTTGGAGTTTTATCTGTGCCCCGAGGGTCACCTGAATAGTACAAATGGGTATGGAAACTTCTTGGAACTGCCGAAAGGACTATGTTGTAAACAGGAGATAGGTGATATCGTATTCCTCCCTCTCTGTTGAGAGAGGCTGCTCAGTCTTAATGTAGATGACTTCTTGGACCTTTCTTTCAAATACTTCCATCCTCCACCATCCTCCATCCTCTTCCTATCCATGTCCGACCTACTTTTGAGGAATCAAGATGGACTTTGTGCTATATCCTGGCCTCAGTCTAGTCTGCCACAGGTCCAGATAATCATCTCCTCCAGGTTTTTTTTTTTAAATCAACTTCATTCCAGATTTTCAACAAGATGGGATGGAGTGCTCTCTATTGTTTTCATTAGAGAAGATGAGGAAACATGTTTGAGCCAATAAACTTCCACGATATTCTGAAATATACCTCAAGATACAGGAGCTTTGTTTTACCTCATTGCTGTGTCCACAGAATAGAAATTGAATAGGGCTTTTAGATTATTTACCAGTTTAATTTTATCTGGCATCTCCAGACACTTTCCGCCAACTCAAGAATGAGCAAAATCAACTGAGGCCTTTTATTTCTCATATGCCTGTAACTGCACGGTAAAAACCTGCCAGCCTTTCATAAGGCACCAAAGATCTGAGTTTTCCCTCAGGCCATGGAATTGGCGAGTTTATTTTTCATTATGTGATTTTTCTCAATTATGTCTCTTTACTTTTTGTTCTGGTTTGGTATCAGGATACATAGAGTCATCTTGTGAACTGAGTGGTCATATAATCTGAATAAATAAAGATACTCCATAAATATGTCTCCATTGTCAATCTATTGCAAAGGCAGCTTAAATCGGTTCCAGTATTAAATTTTCATCTTCTTCTAACACAATTTTTTTTAACCATGGATGCAATCTACAATATTTCATCAACAATGTGGTTAATGATGTGATCTTCTTAACTCCCCCTGGACACTTTAGGTGGCTGCAAACATAACTTTCTAGTTACTGAGCACTGCCCTCTATGGCCTATGCACTGTCCAAAACACACGTCCCAAAATAGTTCCGGTGACTGGTCTCAGAAATATCAGAAAAATAGCAATGAGTATCAAGGGCACTGTCTTCTGATTCGCCCAGTGCTCTTCCACCATATCTGTGACCTAACATCTGTGATCCTTTTAAACCCAGGTCTTATGGTGAGCCACAGGTATGACCTTGAAGAAATTGCATGACGACAGTTGCAAAATAAGTTTTAAGCCTGGGAAATTAAGAAAACCTTAGAAAGAAACTCAAAATTGGCTCTGCCTTAATTCTTTGGAAAGAAGGAAGGTTACAGCCAGGATTTCAAGATTCTGTCACTTTGGCCTAAATCAATAAAGTAGAATTCTATCATTCTTGTGGAGTTTCCTGTCTTAGCTACCTCAAAGGATTAATAGGTCTGGCACTCTTCTAAGTAAGTGCTAGATCCTTGTTCAAAAATAGCTTGGTGGGTCAAAGCCCCATCTCCCATCCGTGCATCCTACTAGAAAGTGAAAAGTAGATGAAACTTCCATCCCACCCAGGCACCACCTACAAATGTCCTATCTCCTCAATTGTACATTATTGAGAGTGATCAGTGGTGCTTATGCTCACCAACAGCTGTTGCTCAATGGATGGAAAAATCAAAACTACAGAAATGATTGTCCTGTTTCTCATGGTTATTATCCTTTAAACTCAGTGGCCTAATAGAAGAAAGATACATTTATAAAAGAGTATTTTCTGAAAGACTTCAGAAAAGAAGATCATTATAAATGAGTGCATCTGGCCACCTCACAATTACATCTGATTGAAAATGTTATATAGCCTGAGGAAGAGCAGCAAGTTAGCAAAGCATGTTCATCAAGATGTTGAAATATACACAAGAACAGTTTTCATTTGGGCTCCTTTAGATAACTTCATTTATTAAAAGGGCAGCTGAAACAGCTATAACAAGTGCCCCTATGAATAACTGGATGGAAGGAAGATGGAGGCGCACAGGAAAGACCCTTACCATAGTATGGTTGCCACCACATATGAAATGAAGTAATTAGCCTTGTTTTCCACACAGCTTCCTTCAGTAAAGAGCCATTTTATTATCTGCAAAATTCAGCTGCTTTTTTCTGACCAGCCAGGAGGCCAGAATCCTTTTGCAGATAGGTTAGAAGGGACAGTACCTACTCTCTAGAAAAATGCCTTTATCTAAATGCTACTAAAAACCTCCTATTTGTCTGTTTGTCACCTGTTATTGGCAAAAAAAGTTCATCAATTTTTGAACCAACGTAACTCAAACAGGCTAGCTTGAAGAATGAATCCAAAATCCAGGGCATATTATACCTATGAGATTGGAATTTAGCAAAGTTGTGGCTGTTTCAGCACCACTGCACTACTTATCAGTGAGGGCCATGGATTATCGTTTCCAATGGTCCTTGCCAACTTCCCACATGGAAAGTCACTGAGGAAGATGGCTGTAAGTCATTCCTGCACCAACTGCTCTTTTTCCCACCTGTGATCATTCTATTTCTCAGTTTATGTAAGGTAGTTCTTGAGTCAAAACTATTTCTTTAAACACTGTTTGAAGTTGTAATGGCACTGAAAAAAGTGATTTATGATTAGTTCTTGCACTTATGATGAATGCAACATCCTCATGGTCATATGATCAGAATTCAGGCACATGTCTACTGACTTACATTTATGAGTTTGTAGCATCCTGGGATCACATAAGCCATTACAATCTTCCGAGTGGTCTTCCAACAAGCAAAGTCAGTGGAGGAAGCTAGATTTTATTAATAACCACTTGATTCCCTTAATGAGCAAAAAAAGGTAGTAAAATCTGGTGTGGCTCGCTTACTAACCACATCACATAGCAAAAGAAGTTCCAGACCCAATTGTGATCATAAGTTGATGACTACCATCTAGTTTCTTTTAAAGTCAGGATTTAAATTTATTTATCTAGTGTATGGCATCTACAGAGGTCATGCAATCACTGATTATGCTAAAGTTGATGTTATAATTCAATATCTAAGAAAGCTAACCATCTAACTGCTTCTGGTTTGACTGTGATGAGATCATTCCAGGAGTCTTAAAATTTACTGAGGAGTCATTTTTAAAATGTATGTATTATAGCTTGTTCCGGAGTATCACAGTCTCATTGCTGGCTCTAGGTCATTCCCCAGTTAAAGAATTCTGCCTCAGTTCTGGGATAGACTGTCCTGATTCTACTGAGGTGGCTCCATCTTTTGGGGGGCAACTGCATTCCTGGAAGTGGTTTTTTGGATCTGCATGATCTGTTTGGTTGTGGTTATTAAACGTTGCCCATCTTAATCAACTTTCTTCATCTAGCTTATAAAACCATGGTACGTTATCCCAAATTGGCTTCCTAGATTTAAGACTAGTCAAAAGTCTAATATTTTGTGTATTGGAAAATCTCTAGGAGTTGATGACATAATTATCTTATTCCACTCTTGGACTGTCTGTTATTGTCACCTGAGATGAGAGGAGCAATGTTAGAAAGAATGTGGAGTCATGAGAGTGTTGTAGATTTAAGGATTCCAGATATTATTCTCATGGTGTTCATTAAGGTGAACATTAATCTTGTTGGTATGACAACTTCTTCTCCATACAGTATTTGTATGTACTGCTCAGTATTTGGCAATAGAGTATACTAATGATTGTGCCATTTTACACAATGCTTTTGCTTGTGTTCCCCAGTTGAAAGAAATGAATAGCTAGACCATGCAAGAAACTAGCCACCTTTGAACTAATATAGCCAACAATATGAGAAAATAGATTTGATTCATGGAAAGCATTCATGTCCATCCATTTGTTGCTTCTGAAATTTACTGACAGAATTAACCTAAGAACCAGAAAAATAATGTCTAACTGCATACAGATAATAATGGAAAAGTCTGCATGCACACAATTCTCTGTCCATAATACATAATTTCACCTGTGCTTTCTGTACATTAATGCAACCCCTTCCCTCACTTGGAAGTAACCTTTTAAAGCCTCCATCTTTCTCCCCTGAACCTTTCTCCCCCTCCCTGCCTCATAAGAAGAGAGGAAGCTGAGGCGAAGCTAGTCATCCTCCAAGAAAACCACCCAATTTAGTTGGAGTGGAGGAGGATACCCTAAGTTTGAGCTCTGCCGTGAATCAGCAGGTCTCCCCTTGTGCCTTGCAAAGGATTTGCTGTGAACTGATAACTAAAAGGGTTCGCTGTTCGCACTTCCGCATATTAATCGCGCCTCATGCTGGGAGTGCCATACAAAGTCCAGTTGAAACAGTCCCACAAGGAGGTGAGTTACCTGCCCGCCACTTTCGGTCCCTTTCATAGCTGACTGACTCAAAGCAGCTGAACGCAGCTGGACTCGGCAGCCTCTGTTCTTGCAGTCATTGTTGTTCTGTCATTTGCTTTGCCCCCTGTGGGCTGAGGGGGGGGGGGAGAGAAGGGTGCGTGGGAGCAGAAAGGGCAAAAAGTACATTTCTCCCCCCCTCTTTAAATTTCTTCTCCTAGATTTCCATCCTGATTTTCTGTAATTTATAATATCATAGTGATTAAGGCCTTTCAAAAGCAGCCGTATGTGGGAGGGAAGGCCTTGTAAGTTCCTTGCATTCTTTATTGGCATGCCAATCAGGGATCGGCATGGAATCACTGGGACAAAAGGAAAAATGATCAAGCCTGGCAGGGAGAGGCCTTTTCTTCTTTTGCCACATATCACATCCTGATTAGTGGTAGAACCTGAACCTGTTTTCTTCTTAAGGCTTCTGATTGCAATTTCCCTCTCTATTATTCTAATTGCAGTGCCCAAGCAAAGAATGCAAGACACTTTTTAGGACAGACTCACGGTCAACCCTTTTTCACAGAGTAGAGCTATGTAACAGAAATGAGACATAACAATGTTTCATTCAGAAGTCTGAACAGAACTAACATTTTCTGATCATTGTGCTTTCCATGAAATTATTTAATTTATTATATTTATGACTTTCACATCTCTGTAAAGCAAAGGAAAGCTTAAGTAAGATCATAAATGCAGTCACGGTTTCACTTAGTAACCAAGTTGCTAGCCGCAATTGTGGTAGTTAAATGAGGACTACCTACATAATATTTTGCTCAATCTTGGAAGTGTAGCTGCAGTATTTGCTTAAACAATTGCAAGATTTTATGTGGTTCAGCAGACAATTTGCTACTCCATGATCATCTCAGCTTCACCTCCAATTTTGAGAGCGCTAATTCAAGACATCAGATATTTGCAAGATGTCCCCATGAAATTATGAGCTCTGCAATTGTATAAATTTCAGTGACCTCATACATATTACTTCACCCAAGATATTAATCTTCAAAGCAGAAAACAAACGTCATAGGTGTGTACAAAATTAGCATATATTACTAGGTATGCACACATTCAATAAGGGCAAGCAACACAGTACCCATAATATTCTCCTATGGATTTTTCAGTCCAAATAAGTTAAATAAAATGAAAAAATAATACATGAAAAAATAAAACTTGGTTAAAATTTGGAGGAGTGCTCCATCTCATGAGGTTTCAGTTTTGTGACATGAGATCTTACAAGGTTTTAAATGTGAACATTAACATCTCTCATGGGAATGCCAAAATCCCAGCAGATCTTGAATTCAGTCTATAATACATCATGAATAACATGAGTTATTTATATATTTAGGCTTATACAAACTTTGTAAATAGGGATTCCAGCTGGGATGCCGGTCTTGCTGGATGCCATATTTAACTGTTACACTAATTTACCATTTTTTCCTGGCTAAAAATAGGGCTGATATTACTTCTGATATTACTCAGGACCGGCAAAATTTTAATGATCCTACTAATATCATGAAAAAGAGGTATGGCCACATTTTCAAAATAACAATGAACTAAGGTTCGGGAGGGTGGTTCAAGGAAAAATCACTAACTCTGACTTACTGCTCCTCTTCTTTGCTCCTTTTTGTTACCTGGTAAAACATAAATTTTAGAAATGGTAATTTTAACATGATGCCTTGCAAGCCTTCGAGCCAAGCAGATACTGCTTAGACAAGGACTTTTAAAAAATGCAGCTAAGTGAAGAATGTATGTTATGAGATATCAAAGGACAATCCCAATCGGTAAGCATTTAAAATCAAAGCCTAAAACCTAGAAAAAAATATGTTTACCCTGATTATATTCCTTTATTTTTAAAGTGATCTACTGTAATTTACTAAAAATAAATCTATATAGCTATCATTAATTCCTTTTCATAGGAAGCAACGCTAGTATGCAAAGTAATGATAATATATAACATGTATTAAGGAAAAGAAATTGGCAGCGAAAAGTAAGAGAAAAAGAAATCTAACCGATTTCATTTATTGTATTTCTATGTAGCTTTCTAATCTGCACATACCGTCATTTCTTCTATTACATCCATACACACTTTTTTCTTTACTTCTTGCCTCTTACTGTTTGAATATTTCATCAAATTCACCAAACCATACATTTCTTTGTTTTCTCCTTTCTCTGAACACATTCATTCTTTTGTATATTTATTTTGCAATGCAATCTTCAGTCATTCTCTTTATAAGACAAAGTTACCTCAATAAACCTTTTTCATACTGATCCTCACATTTCCCTGCATTCAGCATTCTCTCAGTCTTGGCCCTTTCTCTTTTTTGAACCTTTATCTTCTTATTTTATTGCATATTCTGGTTAAGTAATCAATTCCCATTGATTGCACTTAATTGCAAATTTCTCTTGACATACACAATTCTTACTGTCTTATATAGACCTTTGCTTGTTTGCAATAGATCACATACTACCTGCTACATTTCTAACAGAATTTGCATATCTGGAAATTTCTCCATCATTTTTTCCATCTTTAGGGAACATTCTACTAAGGTACACAAATTTGTCTGCTTGTTCTATTTTTTCACCACTTATGCATAGCTTGCAGCTGTTTAATCCATTCCCTTGTCAAACACAAGTACCTCGGCCTTCAATATACATTAATTTTCAACTCCTTGTTGCATTGTATAAATTATCTGGCATTCACTACAAATCAGAAAGCCATTTTTTCACGAATTGCTTTTTTGCCATGGGTTTGAAGATTTGCGAAAATTGGGCAAAAGTGGTTTTTCTTTGGGTAACGACACATAAACCTCTTATCCAATCACAAGAGGGATGTTTAAGATATCTGAAAGTGTTTTACCTACATTGAGTAAAAAGGACTTTCTGATAAGCAGTTTTGAGTAACAAAGAAAAGTTTGCGAATCGCGGCACTATATGCTACTTATCATCTTTTAGTTTTGTATTTTTTGAAATTGTGATATTTCTGTGCCACTGCATTTCAAATAACTAAGCAGCACACAACACAAATAAGGACTGAATATAGCAGAAGAAACTGAGAATAGTATAAACCATAATGGCACAATCCAGTAGGGGCAGGTCTCAAATGCAGAATTCTCCAAATGGTCGCACCCAGCCTTTTGCTTTTCTGCGAAACCTCATTTGAGACATGGGATTTCTGGAGAAGCAATGATGGATTAAGACAGCTTCACTTTTCACATAGCCAATGAATGCAGTGGAAAATGGAGTCAGTGAAGAAACCATTTCCCTTAATTCATTTCCAGATGAAGGGGATGACTTGGAATCTCCCAGTATGTTCCTTAATGGGAATTCCCTGGGGTGGAACCACAAAGTAGTGGTCTCTGGTAGGTTTTAGAGCTCTGAGAATCAGAGATATAGCTTCACCCAAACTGTTGTTTAGAGACATTCAAATGGATGCCTACTTCGCCTCTTCAACCACTTTCATTGGAAATGGCTTGTAAATTGTTTTTGGGACATTAAGAGCCTCAGGAAGGACATGTTTTATTAGACTGGGTGGTTTTCCTCCAATCCTAAGTGAAAGAAGATTTATGTGTGTTTAAAACATAAAGAAAAAAAGTATGTGGAAATAAGCAGCAAAAAGGTGATTAGAATGTTGATTTGGGTGTTTTGTTTTTAATGGACTACGGGGTAGATTGAGTGGCAATAAGAACTTTGAAAAGGTTATAAAAATACTTCCTGTAGCTGTTTAACATCTTATTATGTGAATATGAAGGAGTTTAAGTATAAGAAATCTGTTCCTGAGAAAATGTTCTAGATGAGAGGAAAACATGATAAGAGGAAACCTTGAAGGCTGGTTGCTAGAGGCAACCAGAAAGAATTAAAAAGTATAATTAAAAGAGAATTCCCACTAATATAATAGAAGGAAAGAAAGAAAGAGGGAGGGGGAGAGAGGGAGGGAGGAGGAATTTTTCAACAATGCACCTAGAACTTACTCTTTAGACTGTCTGATAAAATGGGCTTAAAAGAGTAGATATTATATAACTGAAAATCTGGCTGTTTTAGATATGAATCTAAAATTCATCTAAGATACAAGAATATTAATAAAGATGTTATAAAAGATCTGCATATGACACTTGCTGAAGTTTTAACAGTTAAAAGGGACACAGAAATAACAAATTAAAAATGACTTGGATATGTGAGTTTTAACTCAGAAAATGATTTCTGAGTCATTTACAGAAAAATGTGTAATACTTATGAAGGAAATCCTGAGAAAGGGAACAGAGACAAGAAATCAACTTTAGGTCATTACCTAAAAGAAATAGCAAAGACATTTAAAACTAATATAGAGGTGCAGTATAAATTGTTGGTTTATTAGATCAAGGTTAAATGAATATAATCATTTGTTTTCTAGTACCTTTTAATGGATTTTTTATTTACTAGTGCTAAATAATGTTTTTTTTTAAAAAAATATTAAATTTCAAGAAAAACTAAAAGAGAACAAAAGAGAAAAACAGCAGTTGGAAGAAAAAAGTTCAGAAAAAAAGGTAATTTAGGAGTGTAAAAAAAAAGAAGGGGGAAAAATAGAAAAAGAATAACTTCCAACTTTATTCAATATATAGTATTACATCAATTATAAGATGCATGTTTTTTCGTATTTTGGTGTCTGTATTCATGGTGTATCTTATATTCGATGGCGTCTAACCAGGGTAGAGGGCATTTTTTTATTTATTCATTTTTTACTATTTTATTTCTAACTTAGAAAAAGAAGGGTGCGTCTTACAATTGGTGGCATTTTATAATTGATGTAATACGGTAGATAAAAATATAAAATACATTCTAAAATCAACAATAATGCATAATATTTCTATAACCATAAACAGTTCCAATTGTCAATAACAGTTTCATTTCTTCCACGCAAAAGTGTTTTCCAGGTAGAAATAAAGCTAGACAAAGTATTTTCTTTGACCAAAGTAATAAATTTTGCCGTTTCAGCCAATTCCATTAGGTTCAGCATCCATTCTTCCATTGTAGGAATTTGTAGGACTTTCCATCTCTGTTCATACAAAAGTCTTGCTGCTGTTTTACACAAAAACAAAGTTCCATGTTTTCTTTCAGTTTGTTTATTCATCAAGCCTAAGATGAAATCCTCTGGTTTCAATTGTACATTTAAGGAATTAAGATACATACCTGATCCCAATATTTCTTAGCTTTCTTACATGTGCACCAAAGATGATGAAGCTTTAAAGATTTGTTTATAGATCTATAGTTTACAGTTGTTTATAGATAAGATACAAGAAGAGTATATTTTTAGAGACCAGATGAGATGAAGAGAAGATGATAAGAAATTAATTTATGGGACATGATTTGAAGTAATTAGAGATTAATATTTTTAATTTGCTGTTTCTATTCACACTTAATGGGATTTTTCTTGATTAAGTTTGAATGATTTCTTTGTATTTTTAGAGTGACAAGTTATTGTGTAAAGAAAAGGAAAGAAACATGAATTTGATTGACTTGTTTAAAGTTAATATGTATATGTTCTTGTTTTGAGTAACTCTTAATTGACTTTTGCCGATTAAGATTGAAAGATGAGGCTTTATTATTTGCCAAATAAAAATTGAGATAAGGATAAAGAGACTTTTAGTTAAAGTATTAGAAAAGATGTTGATCTATTGAAAATGCTTGTACTTGTCTTGATGAAGAGGGGAAACATTTATTTCTATATTTCCCTCCTTCTTTCCTTCCCTCCCTCCCT
>JANHFO010007308.1:232259-245716 GCA_032468095.1 Pareas carinatus
TTTGTTACTTCTGTAACTTCAGTCTAGACTCATAGAATTGAGAGACGCTCTATAATGAAGATGCAAGAATATATGCATGCATGTCTTTCCCATATATAATCTCTTTCCTTTCTACCTTTCCTTTCTACCTAGACCTCATTCATCAACATCAAAAAGAGAAAGGCAGATTGAAAATGGCACAGCAAGATTAAACTGCAGTATATCCCTGTCACAGTTGCTTACAGTGATGCCTTCATTGACACTCATTCTTAAACCAATGGAACTACGAAATTGGGGCCATAGTGATAAAGGACACCCATAAGAGACTTTTTTAAAGTAGGGTCAGGGGATTTATTAGACTGAGATGAAAAACAGATATGTTGAATTTCATCAGCCATCAGTCCCAGTCAATATGGCCATTAGTAATGGCAGGAGCTGTAGATAAAAAATACAGGAAGGACCATTGATGTCTCACACTGTGCTAGAACATAAAAGGAAGAAAAGAACAATGAGCTGCTGAAGATCTCAAAACTAACCGACACTGTATGGGGTTTTTCTCTCCATTTGCTTAATATTGACTAGTGCTACTCAGGTAAGCTGAATTTTCTTAATCTGGAACTGGTGTTTTATTGTACAATTTTACTGTTATTTTCCCTCCTGGAAGATTTCCATTTGTTTTTCCATTGAAATGTACAGCTTATATGTCATATTAAAGGTGAAAAGAATTCTGAAGTCATTTCTCTTCGTCTGATTTTTTTTACATCTCAAAAACATGGCATTTTAATAGGGGGGGTTCACAGACTTTCTAAATCTATTGTATATCTCAGACTATAAAGAGGGGGCACAGCTTGAGAAAGAGAGGTCTATTGCTTTTAAATGCAATAGAAAAATTGTGGGGTTTTTTTTCACTTAGCTTCTTATGATAGCAACTATCAGATTGCCGCCCCCCAAAGGAAGTAAAGTAAAATGTACACACAATATGTGCTTAAATACAGAACAGCAAGGTGTGGATGGGGACTAGCAATTTTGTTTCTCCCTCTTTCACATAAGAATAGAAGTGAGGAGGTCTTCATTGGTTCTGTAACTGAGATACCTAGTCCGTGTTTTACCTCCAGTTCATACAGTTCCCTCGTGTCCTCAGAATTTTGACAGTTCCAGAAATGAAAATTATCACAATAAGAATTGGGCATTCAAAATGGAGTAGTGTGAAAGCACCCACAATTATTTGATGCATGCGAAATTATTCACAAACTTCAGCATTTTCTAAGGCTTATTTACTCCAGTCAGGGAGCTCCTGTCTATCTTCATTCCTTCCAAAGACCAGTTCAGGTTAAAATTTGTCTTATTGCAATCCAAATTTGAAAAGTCTGTTTTATTTTACTATAAAACCTAGTTTGGCGTTAGAACAAGCTCTGAATCTGGATGCAGAAGGTCAATGCTGCTGACTTGTTCTTGCTGCTGTTCTTCCCCACCTTCACATCTCCTGCTAGCATGCTCTCTACATCCTTTCCTACATGTCTCTCAGAAGTATTCTGAAAATAATTCGTGCCCGGTGTTTCAGCTTCAGTCTGCCTCACTGGAAAATGATTTCTTGAAGCCTTTTAAATTGTATCATCTTTCAAAAGAGGAACTGATGAACGGAGGTGGAAAGGAAGGGACAATGCTAGAACGTGCCATATTCCTCTGTTTTATGCCCATGGCTTCCTGACCTTTTATGAAGATATATAGGCATTTATTATGAAAATAAATTACCAGCTGCACTCCAAAGTCCTTGATAGAAAATAGGCCCAAAGTGTCAAGCTTCTGTCTTCAGGCATGCTGGTGCTCCCAAGCATGGAAAGAAGCCTGTTAGCCAGCCAGCAATCTATCAAATTTACTATCCGACAGTGCGTTGCCCACCCAGATCGGAAAGTGTCCATGGGTAGTGAAGCAAATTTTCTGTTGAATTAATGATGAAGGGTCAACACAGATTACATCTTGAGCCGAAGGGTGAACATGGTGAAATATGAATCTCAGCTGATCAATATCCTGGTCCAGCCTCTTTATAATGCCTGAGCTCCTGTCAACGAAGAAAAATGTTCCAATCAAATGCATCAGAAATTGTCCTCGTTTCAATTTTCTAGAAAGCCCACTATTATTTCAAGGCATTTTGGGCAAATGATACTCGGAATGCTGTCACAGCCTACCACTCGAAACTTTGCCGGGCATCCTCTCCGTCTCCACGCCCTCCCTCCCCCTCCGCATTTCAAACAAGCCTGTTTAAATCTCATTTTAAACATAAAGATTCAGTGCTTGTCTGGGACTTCATTTTTACCCAGGTCTCATCAGGGCTTTGCTCCAGAATCTATACTCAGCATTTGGAAAGGAGCCTGGATAGAGCCCTGGAGCATAAGAAATACGCATATGAATTTAGGAAGCTGTCTAACGCAAGAGAGTGCAAGCTTTTTAAAATAGGATTCAGGGGGAAAAAACTTTCCAACCACATAACAGCTTTTGTGTGTGATGGGGGAAGCAAACCTGCAGATATAGTGGTTTGAACCCGATTTATTCTATATGCAAAGCACTGCGATTCCCCTAATCAAAAGTGGCAATCTACAACTTCAGAATCCTGGGGCCTTCGGCCTGATTTCAAAAGACCTTTGTAACTAATCAACTCAGATCAGATCTTTACCAAAAGCAATTTATCCTTTCCTTTGCAACTGAAGAAAAACTAATGTGTGTGTGTTTGATGTCTCTATCCACATCCCCCTTTCCCCTCTTACTCTGTCCCCCAGTGCTACCTCCAGCACATTACTTCTGTCAGAGAAAAGACCTACGGAAAAGAAAGGCTGCATATCTTTGCCTTAAATAAACTGAATTATCCTCCATCTTCCATTCTCCCAGAAATGCTCCATAATCTTCCATTCCCAGTAGGCCCAGTCACCCTGACCAACATCCAGGAATGTCTAGACCATCAACATCTGGAAGACTCCCCATGGTTTTGTGATTATGGAAAAAGTGATCCTGTGCTAAAAAAAGAAGAGGAAATTTTCAAAACCTTAAACCTTTTATTTTCAGATTGATATCTTGAGATCTATTCCCAGCTCCGATGATTACCTCTAAAATGGCTAAAAGAAATAATGTTCTGATTTACTTCCGCCTCCTCTTTCAATTTAAACTTTCTGCTTTTATACATATCAAGCAGCATAGCAATACAATCCCTCACTTTCTTCCCATTACCAGTGAGAAGGTAGAGAGCCATAAATCACCAACCCGGCTGCAATCTATATCGCTTGCTTAATGAAGCTAAGTTACCGAGATAGTTTAAAACATTAGATACAGTATTATATATAGCACTGCAGCTGGATGAATTCCTATCTAGGTGTAGGATTTTTCTGCAGGTATAAATGACCCTTTCTGAACCTTTAAGGCGGTAGAAAAGATGAAATTATATCAATTTTATATTCAGTACAGGAGAAAATATAACCAATGTGTTAGATTGTGGGTCAGTGAGGAACGAGGCAGAGACACACTGCGGTTGGTATCTTTATTCGTTATGGTGCTCGGTACAATAATGGCGCCTGAATGGTCGGCTGCCCCCTATATGCCCTGGTCAGGGTGGCAGCCTGCCAATCAGGGCGCTGGGCATTCCCACACTTGGCAATGCCCTTCCTCTGGACACAACACCCCTCCCTATCCAGATAGACTTTTGCCCTATTTGCATATGTAATTATGCAAATATGGCAGGCGTTTATAGGCGCGCCTGGACCTGCGTAGTTCAGACGCTTAGTCGTCGGCAGCGAGTGAGGTCGTGCCCATGGCAGGTTCCGGAGCTCCATCGGGATGCTTCTGCCTCCGGGCTTGGCCTCGGCTCCAACCTCGTCAGCAGGTGGATCTCTCGTTTCGGATGGGGGCCCTTCAGCTTCTCCCAGTAAGGTCTGCATGGTTGCTCTCTTCTGCGGTGTCTGTTTGCCTGTGGTTCCGTGGGCCCACCTCGTCACCAGTGTTAGATCGTAGGTCGGTGAGGAACGAGGCAGAGACACACTGCAGTTGGTATCTTTATTCGTTATGGTGCTCGGTATAAGAATGGCGCCCAACTGGTCGGCTGCCCCCTATATACCCTGGTCAGGGTGACAGCCTGCCAATCAGGGCGCTGGGCATTCCCGCGCTTGGCAATGCCCTCCCTCTGGACACAACACAATGTATGCCATGGGAGTGAGGGGAGTTACTTTTCCTTCTTCAGCAGCAGCAACAACTCTTACCCATTCATAAAAATAAATTTTAAAAAGAAGTTCTCTAGTTTGCACTATGTTCAATATCCCTAACCAAATTGAAGACAGTGATGGTCACTTCTCAGACAACAGCAAAATTTTCAGGACACAGGTAATGCTATTTCCCTCAAGGTGGTAAGCACTGCTCAATTGTACATTTTAAATATGGGTAAAAAATCTCATAAACCTTTATGTCATAAAAGATTTTGCTCACTGTGGCAGAAATCCATCAGATTTGAATCATTTGATTTCTTTTTCAAATATTTAATTTTGACGATCCGTGATTTGCCAGTTAGCGTGGTGGCCATTATAGCTTCTGCGAATGCCACATTACCAAATTTGCCATATTCAAAGAGAAAATATAGCTCAAGCATATTTTGAAAATTTATACTAAGAGGCTCAGGTTACCCATTTTATTGGGAAGAGCCAAGTTGGAAGGGTGTGTGTGCTGTGATAACACAAAAAAGTAACAGAATATTTAATTTGTTATGGTTGTGTGAGTAAAACACTGGTAGAATTTTCCACATGGATACCAAAATAATATGCAATCCCGCACATTGATTTGAAGGGAAGAGGGCTTATTTTGTTTCTAGCTCCTGAAAACAAACTATCAAGAGCTGGCTGAACTGCAGGTGAAATATTTTGCAGGCACAGAAAATGAATTTTGGGGAAAACTTAATTGACTGAATTTCTAAGAGAAGAGAATGAACGTGGCTCAAGGCTGAACTCTGGCGTTATTGGTGCTTTAATCTGACTAGGTAATATCAGTGGGAGTAGAAGTTTGCTGCCTTTTTATACATCGTATCTGGCAGAAAACCCCATATTCAGTTATACTGATGGTATTACTTAGTTGGGTAATGAAACGTCTGCAAGCAAGCAACCAAGTTCAAAAGGCAGGAAGAATTTGACATGACTGAATTTCTGCCTGACATAATGTTCTTAAAGGCTTAAAAAGAATTTATTGTCATTTATCCATTTTGCTCAGGAAGTGTTGAGGAGGGAGTAACTACCCTGTTTCCCTAAAAGTAAGACCTAACCGGAAAATAAGTCCTAGCATGATTTCTCAGGATGCTCGTAATATAGGCCCTACCCCCATAATAAGCCCCAGTTAACTTCAGCAACCAGATTAACACATTTAGTACTATATTTCCCCCCAAATAAGAGCTAATCAGAAAATAAGTCCTAATGCGTCTTTTGGAGCAAAAATTAATATATGACCAAGTCTTATTTTCAGAGAAACACGATAGAAATAGATTTCATCTCCTCTGGAAGGAGCTCCATAGTAACCTACCTAGGAGATCTGGGAAGAAACTCAACTGGAATTATTTTGCACCTGAAAATTGATTCTCTTTGCACATCCTCAAGTATTTGAACAGGTAGTACAGACCAAGCCTTTCTTGGAGTTTCTGTTTTAAGCTAAATTGGTTAGAAAGCTTGAGGCATGTAAAATCCTTTCAGAATATTTAGTAATTTATTTCCATTTTCTGTTCAAACTTGCCTCCCCCCTACCCCTGCCTGAGATTTCCTCATCCTCTTTCCACAAGGAGATGTATGATACATGCTAGTCAACTAAATAAATAAATAAATAAGCAAATTCCTTGGAGGATTGTCATCATTAGCAAAAAGGAAAAGCATCACAGGAGCCTCATTCAAGGAGAACCTTCACATTCATCTCCTATGCTTGCACGTGATTTGACTCTAACATCTACTTGCTGTGCCTGCTGGAATTAATTCGCCTGCCCTGTTGCAGTAGCAAAAGGAGAGAGAAAAAGAACTTGGTGTCTGAATTTCGTTGTGCACGGAGCCCTCTTCAGGAAGAGAAGAGAGAAAGAAGAATCACAATTGGAGATAAAAGATGCAGATTATCTGCCAAAAAGAAAAAGCAAGACATGGGATAGTCACTGCTTATCAATCTAAGGAGAACCGGAGTTACTGATTTCCTGGCTGTAATTCATTTTCATAATCACCATGCACACATGTAATTGCCCTTCTACATTTAGCTACCATCTATACATTATGCAAATAGCACCCACAATTCTTCTTTTGGATTGTTCTGCCTTGCCCAGCTTAAAGAACAGAAAAGAAATGCAGTGGTCACCGCAGCCTGAATTTTGCACTAAATGTTTGCTTAAATACTAATTTATAGCCTGCTTACAGAACAAGGTAGATGACATTGCAATTAAAAAGACAAAGTAATCTAATTAGTTTATAAGAACAATAATGCATAAATAACAAGTAAATACAACAATAATAGAAACTAGAATAGATTATATATTAGCTGAAACAGAGGGTGCTAGAACAGGTGGTGATTGTACATAGATTGGCATCAATAAATCTTTAATTATTTCTACTCTGGTATTCACACATTTTCACGCTGTATTTCAGAATTATAATGGCTCAGTACCACTAATAATAATATTATTCCAAAAAAGTACACTGTATACACTTCTTCCTACATGGCTGTGGAATTGCTATCAGCATTCAACCTTGATTTATTCAGTGTTATATATAATTTGTTTGGAGCTGCTTGTTAGTGTCACAGTCTTTATATTATATATGTTCTCACTAATCTGGGGAAATCAATTCATGTATCTCCAATTTTAAGATGAGGGATTATGCCAAAGGATCACACTAGACGTGCTAGCAGTCCTCGCATCCGTGATCTTAAAAAACAAAATTGTGAGAGGTTTGTAAACCAGGATAGTATGAAATATTCAAATTCAGATAAATATTTCACTCACAGGCCAGCAGATGGCATTAATTGTATGTTATCTCATGGCTATCTGGTCCTTTCAACTGTGCATGAACTAACCCATGATTAGTTCGTGCTGTTATGTTTGGAGTGGGAGGCAGTAACGAGGCTTGTGGTAAAGCAGGAACAGGTTTATTTACAGAAATCGATAACTGAAAGCACACACGTTGACAGAAGCGGCTCTGCAAAGCCGCACACTTTCTTTTATATATTTGACAGCCCAGGCGACAACCAATGGACAGCGCAGGAATTCCCCGTGCTAGGATTTCCTAATTCCCAGGGCAGAATGGCAACATTTAGTAACGGTTACTTGTGTGTATTGGTGCTTTTGCAACTAGTGTGAATTGCAAGTTTTGGCAGCAAGTTCCCCAATACACAAAAAATGCTTTACATGTTTACCTTAATCCGTCCCGATAAGCTTTACTACATTCAGGAAGGGCATCACCGTTCTTCACTCAATGTCTATGGAGATTCTCAGCCATCCAGGTCATGGTTTTCCCTAAGGTGCTTTTTCAAAAGGCAGCTGGACTTTGTTTTTTCTTGAAGATGTTTCGCTTCTCACTCAAGAAGCTTCTTCAGTTCTAAAGAAGCTTCTATTCTAAAGACGTTTCTTGGATAAGAAGCAAAATGTCTTCAAGGGAAAAGTAAGCCCGGTTGCCTTTTGAAAAAAAACACCTTTGGAATCTTCAAAGCACCCTTCTTTTCACAAAATATCTTTCAACCTAATCTGAGAATTATGGGTGTTTCCCACCGGAGAGGTTATTATTCTATTCCTAAGTGACAGAGTTGTAGGCACTTTTCTAAATAAAGAAACCAGATTTAAACCAGTTCAGTTCCCCCTATATGAATTATTTTGATAGTAGTCATATTTCATCCATCAATTACATGTATAGCTTTCCTGAAAATCTCATTTTATTCTGTTACAATTAAAACAAACAAATATGTGTTTCTTCCATATACTAGAACTATACATACTATACAATTGCATAGAGCTCTCTTTTTTCAGAATTCACTTAGGATCATGGATTTAAGTCAGATTGGATCTTTGCAGTGAATTAGATCAGACTGATCTGCTTTAGGAGTGCTGAATAAGACTCAAAATTGACTTGGATAATTTTTGTGCCACTTATATTCCTTATTCTGAATAAGAGTATATCTTCTGTATCTTTCAGTGACATCAGCTTACAAACCTGTGAATGTTAATATTAGTTGGTCCATACAAGCTCGACCTTCTTTCTTTGACTGAATTGTCTTTTTTTGACTGAATTGTCTTCCTTTCTTTGCTATTTGGTGAATTTAATACTTTTTGCAATTAACAAGTCTTTGGTATTTTTCCAAATTGTATAATGGGATTCATAAAAAAGCAATAAAGACATATAACATATCTCCTGCTTCTGTTTTATGTTAGTAAAATAAAAACAAAACCACAAGTGTAAAAGACTACAAGATGTCTTTCTTTTTTTCCCTTTTCCTTTTTGAAAATAATAACAGATTTCTCCATCTGTTTGAATCAGTGTGGAAAACAACACACCCAGATTCTGGGTAAGTGTGCATATGGGAGTGTATTTTAATAAGATGTAACTCTTTACATCTACTTAAATAAAAATACTGTACTACTCATTTGCATGCAGGCACCATTCTTACAACAATCCAGTTCTTCATAACCACATTAATGAACTTTATTATTTTACAGAACTCCTTGTATAGATGAAAATCTATAGGAGGAGGAGAAGAAACAATTTCCCCAAGATCACTATGTAATGTAAGCCTTCCATAGCAAAAATCTAGCTTTTGATTCTCTGGACTAATGAATGCTTCAGAGGAAGAGAGAAGTAAATAAATACCTATCTGTAATCACACTTTTCATCAGTTTCAACACTGATGAACCAGCCAACTCAGAGAACATAAGAATTAAGGACACATTGCATTGATTATTGTTTAGAGTCTGGCTTTGGCTGGGAAGTTCTGCCCTGCAAAACTAACATTCAGTATTGCCATAAATGTGGCAATGATTCCCAGGTCCAAAACAGCCATTTGCCAAAATCAGCAACATAGTAATATGTGTTTCTTCTGGCCAGGTCTTCACAGTGTCCCCTGAGTCTATTAGTTCACTTTGTCCTTCATCCTATTATTCCAAATAAATTTATCTCAGAGAAGCATCATTATTCAAGAAACCTCAATACAGTACAGTGAGTCAGAGGACGCAGGCGTCAATGTAGAAAAATCTAGTCTTACGGGTATAAAAATACTGTAACCCCTGAAACAAGCATGCCGTTCCCTTGATTCCATCACCCATACCTAGGCACATTCACGCAACTATATTCTGCTCCATTTACTCAGAAAATCATGCCAGTTTTCTAGACACGAAGGTGAGATAGAATTCCGGTACCAGTTTCTGATTCTGCATACTCTGATGCTGGGAAATGGAAGGAGGTCACTGATTGTCCTTTCTATCGCTTGCCTGCCTCAGAGATGGTTGAGGAATCGTGCCATTAGAAACTTCCAGGAAGTCTTTCTTGGTGTTAGTCACCCACTGAACAAGATGGTACTAGGCAGAAGGTTCATTTCTTGCTGGTCACTTTTTTCTTACGAGCAGCAACCAGGTCATAGAAGGGATCCCTAGTGATGCTGGTACTAAAATAAAGAAAAAATACAAAGAATATTAAGACTTGATGGTTAGCAAAGCATTGATTGCCTCCTTCACAGGGCACAGAGGAATCTCTAAGCATGAAGTTGGGAGGGAAAAAAACCAAGCCATGTGGGAACTACGTACATTTTCCATGTTTACAAGTAATGTGTCATTGAAATTATACCAGGCAGGAGGTTTTGACAATGGCCATATACTTTCCAGGGTATCTTAATGGTTACCCTAAAAACTTGAGTGTTGGGTTTAGAAAGCTCTTCTCATGCTTGGGATGATCATGACAATGAAACTAGGAAATAAGGAAGAGAGAACTGCTGAAAAGAATATAGAGCATTATTCCCTCCCAGTTTTTGGTAATGAAGTTGATATTTTTATCCATGTTTGAAATATTTGCCAGGACTCTCTTTTCTTTGATCTATGGGGTGGAATGATTTTTTGCAACGTTGCTTTCTATCTTTGCTTCTATCTTGATTCTATCTTGGTTCATGCTTGCATGTTTCTTACTTGATGATTGCATAGGAAGTCAAAAACACCAGGGACAGAATAATGCAATAATTTCAAATGAAATATCTCACAGAAGAGCAGATGTATGAAATGGTGATAGGTGCCTTTATTAAGCCCACACTAAAATATTGTGATATCCCTCATTATTAAACATTTGTCTTCTTGTGGGGCCCTCTTTCCTGTGTTACTGTATTTCCCACCATAGAATGACAATCTTTTCTCCTTACTGTATGGTTTCAATCCATAGGTCACGGTCCTCCTGGGAGGGTGCGGAAATCTTATAGGATTGATGCTTGCCTTCAACTACCTTTCCATCCCCATCAGTCTTGCAAGCTTTGATCTTCTGCCCTTTGCAATTTGCATTGAAGAGCTCAAAGCAATTCTGAGAGGGAAAATGTAGAACACAGTGAGAATCAGCAATACTTTTTCCTCTAACACCTGATCTGTACATGCACATCCCTTTTGAGATATGAGTGAGAAACATCCTGGACCCAGGACAAAGATCCTAAAGGACTTTCACTTTATTTATACTGACGAAGATCACTGGGGGATGATGGGAGTGCTAATCCAATACATCTGGAAGAGGATGCTATTTTGCACACTTGCTTCATTTACATGTGGATTTATATATCCCAGCTGGTTTCCTCTAGTCTGCCTGTCATATACAGAATGGAATGCAGTTGTTGCAATTGTTATTTTACAAAATAAGAATTTTGCATTTCTCCAAGATGATGCAGCATAGTTCCTAGACCACCCCCATTCATAAATTACCAACATTTATTTTACAATGTACATTTATGAGAAGATATTGGGGGCTAATTAGATTCGGTTCCAACAAAATGCTAAATCATGGAAGATATTACATGAAGGAGTCTTCTGCCCGAGTACTTCCCCCCACCCTCTGTTTTCCTCTCCTGCTTTCCTTCTCTTCCATTAGTCATTTGATGGATTTCAGCATATCCCAGTTTTAATTGCACTTTACCATGCTTGTATTAGCCACCTGAGACCATACAAGGAAAAGCAGAAAATAAACATCTTAAATAGATCAATTGATAACTGCTGGACTGGCAAACTATGGTACATGCGTATTTTGCAGACTAGGAGTACGTATTAGGGTTTGTTCCTGTTTTCTAACCTTGATTTTTGATTTGCCAAAATAAAGAAACAGCCAAATCAGAGAATGAAGGCATAGAAGAACAAGGCATCAATATATAAACAAGCTTGTATTCATTGGATACTTATCTTAATAGCTCTAAAAATAATCAAGACAGCCCAGATCCTATATTGAGTACATTTTTAATAAGATTCTGAAGATTTGGGACACAGAAAAGCTAATTTTTCTGGATAAAGTCATTGCTGAGGATTCACTTGAACCCCAGATCTTCAGAATGCTTGTGATCTGGGAATATGCCCATGGTATACCACCCAATCTTATGCTGATTTTTTTTTAAAACAAGTCCCACTGAGTATGCAGACTTGGCATAATGACAGCTGTTTAATTAAAGGAAAATACTGGCCAGAGATCCGTTTGATCATACTTAGCTGGTCCTTGGCAAGAATCGGCCATTTAGTCTTACTATGATTATCCATCCAAATGATATGCAAGAAGTTAAAAGATCTGATACCAGCTTCATAGGGCGATTTAGCTGCTACATTTTGGCTTACTACCTTTAATATTTTAACAGCATGGCATGGCATTGTGTATAATTGCTCCCTATTCCAGAGGTCTCCAATCTTGGTCCCTTTAAGGCTTGTGCACTTCAATTCCCAGAATCCCTCAGCCAACAGGAAGACCATATTGTTGGTGGTAAACTGTGTGCTTACACAATGAAGGTCCCAGGTTTAATCTGCAATATATTTTTGTCACAATACTTTATTACTTAGCATGTGGAAGTATTACTAAATGAATGGGCAGTCCTCGACAAATTGAATCAAACATCTGGTAGCTCTATGAATGGAAATTGGAACATGACATTATAGAGGGGGAAAAATAAAATTGCGCACATTATCCTCTGAGAAGATTCCATTCTCAAGTCTTAATTAATTGTCTATGGCCCAGACGTCTCCAACCTTGGTCCCTTTAAGGCTTGTGGACTTCAACTCTAAGAATTCCTCAGTCGGCTATGCTGGCTGGAGAATTCTGGGAGTTGAAGTCCACAAGTCTTAAAGGTACCAAGGTTGGCGATCTCTGCCCTCTTCCATTCTGTTAAAGTACACTAGGAGACAAGGAAGGAAACTGACGTCTGATCTGGTACCGTTTTTTCTCCAGTGGGGTTTTCTGATGAGATCATACTGACAATGAAGTCTGAATCTTGGGTTCCTTATTAGTCCAAACATTGAAAATGAAAGGCTGCTTCTTATCTTTTGAAAGACAATTTTAATGTCGGTTTCACAAAACATGATCTTAGAAGCTCCATATTGAAAATATGGAATAGATATAAACCCAGACAGTGCCTGAAAATGCCTTTATAGACTTCAGCACAAGAAGCATTTCATAAGAAAGAAACAGCAGGTAGAGAGAAATGGTTAACCCATTGGGAGTTTTCTGAACAAGAGCATGGAGAATATAAAATGAAATCAAGAAAACAACTGGTTGCTGAGGGATTTAGTTTTAAAAGGGTCATTTTTATCATGCTTGGCTGACTTATAAAAAAAGTCAGAAAATTGGTCATCCAGAGGAGAAAATAGTGGACTAAAGCCAACTCCACAAAAAGAAGAAACATAGAAGCATAGAATCATTAAAGGCTAGAAGGGGCCTTGGAGGTCTTCTAGTCTAAACCCCTACCCAAGGCAGGAGGATTTATACCATCTCAAACAAATGGATAGTCGTTTTTTTCTTAAAAACCTCCAGCAATGTAGCATCCACAATTCCAGGAGGCAAGCTGTTCCATTGAGTCTCACTGTCAGGAGATTTCTCTTTACTTCGCAGTTGGATCTCTCTTTAACAAGCTTCTACCCATTGCTTCTTCCAATGCCCTCAGGTACTTTGGAAAATAAACTATTCTCTTCTTCTTTGTGACTGCCCCTAAAGTACTGAAAGATAGTTATTATGTCACCCTAATCCTTTTCTTCATTAGTTTTGATATACCTACTTCCCTTAACCGCTCATCGTACAGTTTAGCCTCCAAACTCTTTATCATTTTGTTGTTCTGTCTAGGGCCAATCACGGCAGCCAGAACTGGATGCAGTATTCCTAGAGTGGCTTCACTAGTGCAGTACAGAGCAGTAGTGTTATTTCTCATGATCTTGATGCTCTCCCTCTGCTGATGCAGCTGAAGACTGTATTGGGCTTTTTGGCAGCTCCAGCATACTGCTAGCTCAAACTTAA
>JANHFO010007308.1:329568-341707 GCA_032468095.1 Pareas carinatus
CTCAGCCACTTGCCGATGAATTCTGGGAGTTGAAGTCCACAAGCCTGAAAGAGACCAAGGTTGGAGACCTCTGCTTTAGTAGGTAAGCAATTTATCATAGAGATAATCTAAGGAGAAATTATTCCAAATAAGGTAATGCTCCATTTCAAAATATTTTTAGTATTTATAACTTAACTTTTATCATAATGTCAATTTAAAGAATGCCGTTGGTATAAGGATAGGGAATGTTCTTTTGTTGTTTAAGGATAGGGAGTGTTGTTTAGGGGCAACTATCTCCACATCTTCTTCCCTTCACCAGTGATCAATATTCAGCTGTTTCATCTATGAGTTCCTTCCAAGGACAATCACTGTAACAAAAGCATTGGAAAAAACTTAGCAGTGCTTAAGTCATTGAAGTGAAGAGATTGAAATCTAGATACTATCATGACTTTAATTAAAGTACAGGTAAAAGTGAGGGTCAAGGGCAGTGAAACTAGTTAATTATTGAAGAGCAGCCTTAATTTAAAAATGTTGATGGGAACTAGGGGGCAGCAACACCAAGGTGATCATGGCTAAACTCAGAAAGGCAAGTAAGGGGGGGGGGGCTGATCAGTATTTTGAAAAGAAACTCTAGGACTGTAGGCTAGCAAACCAAAAAGGGAAAAAAACCCAACCCAATTCAGTCCTCAAAGAGGATTGTTGCAATCTGTTTTCACACTATGGAGAAAACTATATGGAGATGGTTTTACCAGGATTTGAGCTCAATTCAAGGTCTGCTTACTTTAAAAAAACTAGCTAAAAATAATAACAGCTTGGTTTATGGATTTCTGTAACTAAATGTTTTATAGACAGTCAGTTGTATGGCCAAAACTATATATATATTATTTTCTTCTATTCAGTTGCATCCAATTTTTGGAGACTACCTCGACAAGCTAGATAAGGGAAATCAGAAGGTTTTTCAGCTGTAATAAAGAAAGGATTTTTACAGTGCTGGATCTTTAGTGTAGATGCTAGGGATATTTTTTCCCATGTAGTTTTCTTCATTTTACATTTCTATTTTTAGTCAGAGATAATGCTGCATGGAAGGAAAAACACACAACCTATAGGGATCAATTTTACAGTCAGTTGCACTTACTATAAGAAATAACTTGTTTATAGATCAACTTGTGATCTGTATTGTACAACTGAGAAATAGCCATTTTCCCTTCCATCACAGCATCAATTAATAACTTGTACAGAATGGAGGCAGAAAATACCTATAAAAAGGAATTTATTTATCCCCAAAACTAAGTTCCAGGATCAATACATTTATTAAAATACAAGTAATCCTTGACTTATGACCTACAGTTGGGACCAGAATTTTGATTACTAAGAAATGAGATATTTAAGCAAATTATCACATGACTGGATCCAATTCTACTATCATTTTCACTGTGGTTATTAAGCAAATCATGTGACTGTTAAGTGAATCACATGATTGTTAAATAAATCTGACTTCCTCACTTGTCAGAAGCCACAGGGAAGATCACAATCACAATGAAGTGACTATAAGACATAGCAATAGTTGTGAATTGGTTGCCAAGCACCCAGATTATAATCATGTAACCAAGAAGATGGTGTGATGGTCATAACTTTGAGGATAGATCATAAGTCTCACTTTTTCTGAGACTAATATAATTAAGGACAGTTCAATGAATGGTTGTAAGCTGTGGATTACCTGTATAATATTTTGAACTCATAGATGCATTGAGTGTTATCCCAAGGGAGCATTATTAATGGTTGGAGAAATAAAAAGAATAAAAAGGAGAGATCAGAAGGAAATGAAATGTATAAAGTCCAGATGGGGCATGTTACTTATAGAGGTATCCATAGTTGTCAGGTGTGGCCCAAAACATTTTCCCCCTTGATTGACATATTGTAGGGGAATAGCAAGACTATTTCTCATGCATTAAACAGAGATAAATATCTAAATGTTTGAATTTTAAGTCTGCCTGCTTGTTTGCTATAGAAGATGTGAGGTACAACATTGGCTCCGCTCTGGTTTCCTGTCCTTTTCACTGATTTTTCTCACAGTTCACGATGAAAGCCATCCAAGTCAGCCTGCCCCTGGCCTTTCTTGTCCTCCCACTCTTTGTGCTTGGAGCTCCCAGTGAGGAGCTTGGCCGGCAAGAAGTCCCTACCAGCTTGAGTAGTTGCAAGAGATGCTGTGATTCTCTAGATGTCCCTGGGGCCTCCGAAGCCAGTCTTGGGGCAGACAGAACTCACTCTTTGCCATTTGTAATGCCAGAGGTTCGTCCGTATATCAACATCACAATCCTGAAAGGTGAGCTATTATTATAGGTTACTTTATGATTCATGCTACTTGCTCATTGTTTCTTCCTGATTTCATCCCTTTAGCTAAATCAAATTGGAAATTTCCTTGGCAGGATCCTGTGATGTGCTTATTTGCCTTAGTAAACCACCCTGTATATTATTATGCTAAATACATGTGATCATCTTTCCCAAGGCAGTAACTGTCAACCACCATGGAAATGTTTATTTAGGGAAAGAATGATTGATCACATTAAACCTTTAGTTTTATATCCCATGGCTTTACTGGCCAAACATGTTGGAAAATAAGTCCAAAACATCTGGAGTGACAAGTAGGAAAAGTCTGGTATTAAAAATGTACAGTTAGTACAGGTAAAGGCCAAAACATACCCACGTCTTCAGCCAAATCTAATCTGTTGCTGCATGATCTGTCATATCCTGTATCTCCTCCTATGTTCTACCATCCATTCTGGAATTTTGTAGTATTCTTTGATTAGGGTTGCCAGAGATGCATGAAAATACATTGTAAGGCAGGTTTCTGAAACCACCCACAAGCAGGGGTTGTCTTTCTCGGCTTCTCTGGTTTTTTATCTCCTTCTTTCCACAGGAGAAAAAGGAGATCAAGGACAGCCTGGAGTTCCTGGGAAATGGGGCAAAGAGGGACCCCCTGGTGATCGGGGACCCCAGGGTCCAAAAGGCAGCAAGGGACAAATGGGGGCACCTGGAGATCCCTGCAAGCACCAGTATGCAGCTTTCTCAGTGGGCCGGAAGAAGGCTCTCCACAGTAATGAAGGCTACCAGGCTTTGATCTTTGACAGTGTCTTTGTGAACCTCTACAGCCACTTTGACATGTTTAAGGGCAAGTTCTACTGCTATGTGGCAGGCCTGTATTTTTTCAGTCTCAATGTCCACACCTGGAATTTCAAGGAAACGTATATGCATGTCATGAGAAATGACCACGAGGAAGTCATTCTCTATGCTCAGCCCAGTGACCGCAGCATTATGCAAAGCCAGAGTCTGATGCTGGAGTTGCGGGAGAATGATGAGGTTTGGGTGCGTCTCTACAAGCGACAGCGTGACAATGCCATTTACAGTGATGATGTGGATGTCTACATCACTTTCAGTGGCTATTTGATCAAGCCCAGTCTTGAATAGCTGCTTTTCTCCAAAGCACAAATTCACCCCCTTAAACATCCTCTTGATTTCCTGTGAACTGCTGCAAATAATACAGAAAATGACCAAAAAGATCTGAAAACAGAGAGAGAACTGAAGAAAACCTCTTTCTTTTGAGAATGCCAACTGAAAAAAATAATATTCATTAAGGATAAAAAAAAATTCAGAAAAGTCTTACTGGTTTATGTGCCCTCCTCAACAGTAGATGTGATTGTAAGGTATTGACTGAAAACCCTAAACAGCCTCATGAAATTTTTGTACCTGCTAACTCAGAATCATTTTGTAAACATCTTTGTTCAGACATGACACTTCCTAAGCAGAATGTTCTAATTTAGATTGTTTACATGAGGTAAACTCTTTGGGTCTCAAGTGAGATAAGTCACTGTATCTTATCTACAAATCTGCAAACCAAATGTGGGTCAGCCAAAATACATTATTTTGGCATTTCAAGTGCCTGGCAGCCCACCCCGCTTTATTTTTGCTAAGAATTCCTGGTGGGCAGCCTTATATGACTGATAGTTGCAGTCACAATTCACAGAATTTACATTTGTAAATGTTATACGGGGTTGGCAAATGTTACTTTGATTTGTGCATCTGTCTAATGGACTTGTTATACACTGTATAATTTAGGGGTCTCTTCCATCACTATGTTAAACATATCCAGGATTAGGATTTAGCTCAGGTAGCAAAAGAGTTAGAAATAATGCTTCTAATTTGTCCCCCAAGTCAGAAGATTGCTAAAGAGAATCCATGCAGGTGCTTGAATTTGTATTGTGACTGATTGAATCACAACAAATCTATAAATGTATTACATTATAATCCATTTTCCTTCAGCTGTCTTAGATGGATATTACAGATTTTCCCATAGGCAGGTCACACAAAGGCCATGATGTGGGGAAAATAATCAGCGGGGGTTTCCTTTAATATCATTGCAAGCTGACCTATGGCCAGTGAGAGAATTAGTAATTGGGGCTGGGCAGTGCTTCAGATTCTAAGGGATAAACTTCTTTGGAGCATGCCTACATAGCACCTGGCAGTAACTTCTTACAGCAAAGATATATATTCCAAAATTATGTTGCAATTGTGCAATTCTAGGAAAAGATTTAGCTGTTGTAACACATTTCCAACATGTGCTATATGCTGCCCTTCCCCACACTTCCAAATATCTCTCCCCTTCAAGCCTAAGACACTGTGCAGCTCTACTGATTAGGTGGGTAAATTATTAAATGTAAGGGCAAAGTGTCCCAAGGAATTATAAACAAAAAGATACAGGTGCTTGCACACCAGCTTCTCTAATTGAGGGCAACAAGTGCCATTTCTACATATGGAGATAAAAGAGTCTAGGCTGGCATTCTCTTACTAAAGCTACAAAAGAAATAGGCTACTCCAAGTATGGAAAAAAATTGAGGTAAAGAAGGTTTCTAAAGGGAGCCTTTACTTTCTGATTCTCACATGCGAAACCTGCAATAAAGTAAGACTAAGTGACATACTCATTCAAGATGCAGCATGCCTTGTTCCAGGAAAGAGCATTTTATTCTCCTCCTTCCTTAGTTTTCCATTCCCTTGCTCTCCCAAGAGTCGCCATCAAAAAAGTGCAAAATATGCTGTTTGGGGAATGGAACATTCTTGCAGTCATTCAGAGGGTGGTCTGAAACTTAACCTTCCAACTAGAAGTGTCCAACCAGAATTTTCCTTCATCACAGCAGGATCAATCATATTGTTCAAGAGGATATAAAAGCATATTTCCTATAAATCTCAATTTCCACCCTGCAATTAAGTATAAGTTAGTTATGGTGAGCTCTGCCCCTTTTTAATATCCCCCCAAAGCACTGCTTATCTGTTAAATCGGAGTTATAATGCTGATCCACCTTGGAGAGTTGAGGTCAGGATACTATGGATCATCTTCTACCAACCTGGTACCATGCAGATAAGGCTGGATTACAGCCTCTAATGCATCTGTTGTAGTCCAATACATCTGGAGATCCCAGCTTGGGGAAGACTGCTTTAAGTAAAGCACTGAGCACTTCCTAAAATGTGACTTAGATGCTAAGGAATTTCTATTACAATGCACTGTATGTTAACAATGATTTTTGTGTCTAGATGGTGAATATGCACAGACACTGCTATATGCATTTGCTGCCTGTCCCACTCACAGGTAACTAAGTAATTTCAAATCAAGAGGCTTCTTGGTCTATTAAAAAAAAGGGAAATAGACAGGAGATGCCATTTTTATTTTGAACCAGTGTGTAACCTTGTAAGACAGGCTATGGGACGTATCAGGTCGCCTGTTTTTGTAATGCAGAGAAAGCTGTAGCTGATTGCATAACAATCTGAATTCTTCACTCTGCAAACTAGTAGTTTAAAAGCCAGCTGTTGGCTCAATGCAACACATGGCGTCCCTGTGTCTCCAGAGGGAACAACCAGGATTTCTAGTACTGAATTGCTTCCAGATGTGAGAACTTTGAGCCTTTGCCTCCATTCCTGTCTTAGCAGAACTCCCTCAAGTGCTTCTACTGGGAAGCAGTGTCTAATGTTACAAGGACAACGTTTGTGCATAATTGTTATGAGGCAGTGGGCCTGCTTTTTGGTGCTACATAAAACCTTTATAATTCTTGGTGCTAGAAAGACCTTTTTGATGCAAAATTTGAAATATAATTTGAGTTTGCTGGAAGATATGTTAGGGATATCATAAATAGGAAGGCAATTTATGGTGCTTTGTGGAAATCATCAAACAATGATGATTGTGTGCATATATGTGTGTATCTTTTAAATATTAAAACTTCTTGAATGCACTTTTGAGTTCTCTCTTTCTTTGTGGGGCTTTATTCTGTTATAAAGATTTTATATTACAAGATTTTAGCAACCTTAGAAAAATGTCACTTTTGGTGAGAATATTTCTAAAATATAGGAAAGCCAGCATGCAGATTGATGGAAGAAAGCCATTATACATGTTGTGAAAAGTGTGTTTAAGGCTTTTCCAACACCTCAGGGGACCCCTTTTAGTGCATTGTTCTACCTTGTAAGAACTGAAAAGATGGAAAAGAGGACAGTATAATTTGATTGCTACTTACTAGGAGTTGTCTACTTGGAAGCATCTTCAAATGTGGCTAACTTTGCTTAAGGCTCAGATTGATATGTGTAAAAATCTCAATGTATTTACCTTTTAGTAGTGCCGAGTGTCTACAAAGGGATAAATATTTCCCTGGATCCTCCCACAGCTACACCCAGATGTAGCACATTTGTGGTGAATTGGTATCATTTTGATTAGGAAAACTATTGGAAAAAATCTAGTCTAAGCTTTTGTGTAGATTTTTTCCTCACATCACACAGCTTTTGTAGTAAAACGAAAGTGTTCAGAAATGGAGATATGTTCAGTTTTTGAGCATTTGTGCTTAGTTTCAGCTACTGACCATTTGTGGAAAAATCCTTAAAATACCAAATAAGGTCCATGGATAATCAGTGTTCTCTGTACAGCTTGCAAATGCTGAAAAATATTTACCGCTTAACAAGTTGTAGAATGAAAATTTACAGAAAATGGGAATTTTAAATGTGAAACTGCAATGAATGTCCTCTTTCCTTTTCTTTGCCATATGTTGAAATAAATATGCCTTTTCTAGAATTTTAACAAATCTCACCTCAAAGACTAGTGAAATTTATTATGATGGACCACTCATAATTAAGATTTACAATCAATGTATTAAATTTTAAAAAATAAAAGCATTATGAAAACATGCTTCATTTTTATATTTTCTTTTTCTTTTTCTTTTTGAAGAATCAAAATAGGTATATGCTCCAAGCTAGGAATTGTACTTTGTATGAAATCAGATATTCTAGTGACAATCCTGTTTTGCACGTATATTTATTCTTTTTGCATGTAAAATAGGTAGAACAGAAGGTCTGGTTTTAGCATCAAATATACATGACTTGTCTTAACTCCTTGATTTGACTGCCTGGATGAGTCCCTGCAGTATTTTTAGCAGAATTTCAGAATTAGTTTGGCCTTGCCTGTCTCCTAAGACTGACATAGAGTAATTGGCCCAAGCTGAATTTGTGCCTAAGGCAGGACACAGTCTCTAGCCTGATGCCTTAATCTCTCTGCTTCCCTGTCTCTCTCTTTATCCATTCACCCATCACCTATCTATACCACCAGAGTCTTGTAATTGAGGTGGCATCGTAATTGTGTTAAATAAATGGATGGATTGGATAAACTGATAGATAGGTCAGAGCAATTATCTTTTCAACATTCAAGAAGCTGTGCATGTCATTTATACAGGATGTCTTGACAAAATGTGGCTGGTGGTAGTATGCTTATTTTGGCCCAAAGTATTGACCCCAATGTGTGGTTTCCTCTTTCCTACACGTTTTTCATCTGATAAAAATCTACACAAGTAGTTTTTGAAATAAAGTGCTGCTTGGAACAGAGGTGGTTTGGTTTTTACACTTAATCTAGGCCAGCAAGGGCTATCTCAAGAGCAGCCTGGACCGGGTGTCTTCTGCAAGTTACTTCATCCATCTTTAGGTCCTAGTAAGTCTATTAGAAGATGGTGAGATCAGGGATCTGAGGTAGTGAGTCTAATATGCACAATACATGTGGCAGGATAGGAGTTTCATTGATAAAACCCATAATAGATCAGTTGTGAGTTCTAGCCTATAAATTAAAGACTTGCTACATTTTAGTAGTGAGCTATACTGTGATTCTTAAGTACAGTTTCTACACATAGTATGGGGAATACATATATGTAAGTACTCATGTTACCATAAAGACAGAAAAAAGAGTCTGATTTAGCTTGGGTTGTGAAGCCAAAATATAACATTGGGATTAAATCAATTAATTTAATCATTAATTTCATTCTAGAAGAAATTGATAGTTGTATATGTATCACATCAGCCATATTGGTTATACTTCAATTACCATGTAAGCCAAGAAATGTTAATAAATAGATCATGGTTAACCACAGATAAAAGTGTCATGGGAACTGAACCTCAATATTTGGGGATTGCCAGTCATAAAAACCAACTGTGAAGGACACCAAGTAATGATGTTTTAGACTAAGTGTGTTTTGTTCCACTACCTCTGTCTTAATATTACCCAATCTGTATTGATTTATAATATATCCTAAAGAGTTAGTGGGAAAACAGAATTGTATAATTTAGATTTAAAAAAAATAAAAGTTTAAATATCCGCCTTTTTGAACTCTGGCTTCAATAAAATTTGGAGTTCCATAGAAAAGCTTTTTTATATTAAGAATGTGAAAAGATTTGATTAATCAATCTTCTGCATTAGTCTTATTTGGTCTTATATTCTATTACTGGGGTAGTAATCAGTTCCAGATCCTTTGGGTAATTTTAACCTTGTTTATAAAATTTATTACCCTCCGCTCAGTAACAATTTCTAAATGGGGGAAGTAATGGCTTAACTATTGTGCTGTTGCTTTTCAAGCCCAACTTGAATGAATTGAAGTACAAAAATTAAAATGAAGTACAGTAACAACTTGCTTTTTAATGGATCATATGAATTCTAAAAGGGTGTTCCATTATCTCATATCTTGTTCCAAATACTGCAGCTGGTGATAATAGAGTACACATAAGAAAGGGCTTATCTACTCAAATTTGAGCCACTTAGATCAAATAAAGTTTACCTTATAATAAAATTTCTCAACCTTAGCAACTTTAAGATTTTTTAAATTTAATGTAATTTTAATTTTATTAGATTTATATACCACCCTCCTCCCGAAAGACTCGGGGCGGTGAACAGCCATTTAAAAATACATATATACAGGAGCTAAAAGCCAAAATAAAATGAAATATAAGTAAGTCCGAAACAAATTTTAAAAACCTATTAAAATTTAAAAATCTAAACCGCAAACTAATAGATAAAAATAACCCAATGAGGGGAAAATAGGAAATTAGGACAACCCGGCCTGAATGAATAGATAGGTCTTGAGGGCACGGCGAAATGCACGGAAGTCAGGAATTGTACGTATCTCCAGGAGGAGTTCGTTTCAATGGTAGAAGCAGCCACAGAGAAGGCTCTCCCTCTGAGTGTCACCAGCCAGCATTGTTTGACTGATGGCACCCGGATGAGGCCCTCTTTGTGGGAGTGCACTGGACAGTTGTAGGTAATGGGTGGTAATAGACATTCCTGTAGGTAGCTAGGTCCTAAGCCATAGAGCACTTTAAAGCAAGAAACCAATACTTTGAAGTGCACCCGAGAGACTACTGGGAGCCAGTGCAGCTCGCACAGGAGAGGAGTAATGTGGAAGTGACTTCTTGCCCCGATAATCCCCTGTACGGCCGCATTCTGGACCAGTTGGAGTCTTCAGGTGCGAACCAAGGGGAACCCCATGTAGAGAGTGTTACAGTAATCCAGGCGTGAAATGAAGAGGGCTTGAGTGACTGTTCCTAGGGAGTCTCGATCTAGAAACTGGCGGATCTAGAAACTGGCGGATCAGGTGGACCTGATAGAAAGCCCCCCTGACCATGGCTGTCATATGATCTTCCAATGAAAGCCGTGTATCCAGGAGGACACCTAAGTTGCGGGCCCTTTCCGTGAGGGCCAGTGTATCGCCCCCAATAGCCAGTGATGGAACCAACTGACTATATTGGGATGCCAGAAACCACAGTCACTTGGTCTGCGGACTTCAGCTCCCAGAATTCCTCACCCAACATGCTGTCCCCAGCCAACATGCTTTAGGGTGATCTCTTTAAGAAGAGATTGGACAACCATTTCTGAATCGGTATAGGATTCCCTGCTTGAACGGGGCATTGGACTAGAAAATCTCCAAGTCCCTTCCAACTCTGTTATTCTGATTATATTCAGGACCAGACTTTTCAACTCTTGCAGCTTTTCTGGTGATATGTGGTTTCCACACCAGTTTAAAGAAGCCAGTGAGAAAGCACCAGGTGAGTAAATTGTGTGCAACTAAAAGCATAGTGGTATATCACACCCAAATGTAGGTCTCTTTATTACAGGAACAAAAGTACATTACCACATGCATGTTCTTCAAAAAAAGGAAAGTGAAAGATCCGCCATTATTCTTCCTTTTTCTCTTGGTTTATTTTCCAAATCCTGCATAACAAAGAAAGACAATTGGATTCCTTTCATATTTGGGGAATACAAGAAATCCAAAACAACTAATTCTTGCTATGTTATCCACTCCAGTATTCTACTCCCACCTAGTTCAGTATTATGTTTCCAACTTTAGGAGGTCAGAAGATCCTCAGGTAGGTGACCTTTCTCCAAAGTCATCATCACATCCGCAAAGGTAAAATTGCTTTAGAACTGCTCTAGAATTTTCAGGCACAAATCTAGCCAATATGTCACTCTTTTCTTATTCCCAAATTACTGCATAAATGTCTCTATAGCAAAAGCAAACCAAGAGCATGCCATCTTTTATTATTCTGTCTTGCAAACAAATATAAGTAGATACTAATCAAGGTACCACCAATTTGCACAAAATAAGAATTGGATGCTCTTGATTATTTGCTCCTGGCGTTACAGAAGGTTATGCTTGAATACTATGCTCCCCTGAAGACTTGATGGTGAAAAAAGGCCTTACAAGTCCATCTTTCCAATTTCTCATTTCCATGCATCATCTCTCTGAAAAGGGAATTTTTAAAGGGTCTTGTTTGATATTGGGTGTTTCTTTTTATCCCATTCAACCAGTGCAATATCTGAGCTGGACAAGGAATCAGAAAAGATGACAATATTTGATGTTTACAAAAACTCTTGAATATGCTGCTATATCATGGTTTAGCATAGCCTTTCCCAATCTAGTATCCTTCAAACATGTTGCATTACACCTATATAGCAAAATCCTAGCAAATCCACATACTGATCGACTTATTTCCTCAAGCTGCAGTTGGCAGGAATGGAACCAATCAAAATCATACTGATCATATCAACAAATAGAGACACAAAAGCAAAACTTGAGTCATCCTCAGGATGCTTCTGGAAAGCTCAGTAAATATTGTGCAAGACAATTCGGCAGTTCGATTCTCACTGACTCAAGGTTGACTCAGCCTTCCATTCTGCCAAGGTCGGCAAAATGAGAACCCAAATTGTTGGGGGCAATATGCTGACTCTGTATACTGCTTAGAGAGTGCTTTAAAGCACCGTGAAGCAGTATATAAGTCTAAGTGCTATTGCTGTTCTGCTGGTGGGGAATTGTTTTTTTAAAAAAAAGGTTTCCTGGCATTTTATCTCTTTTCTATCATGAAATCTCATTTTTAAGACTGGAAAGAGCCAACTCCATCAAGAACCTATTGTGCTAGTTGGAATCTAAGATATGACAGTAGTTGATCCAATTTAATCATAGCATGAAACATGAAATAAGATAAATGGTCATGACTGGCAAGAAGCCAAAAGTTCCAGCCTGAAGATGGCAAGTGAGACCTTGCCGAAACATCGTCAAGATATTCTCAATCTTACACAGAAGACCGAACACACCTAGACCTACATACCTGTACCCATGAAAATCTACAAAAACAAATATTTATAATAAATATAATATATTTTATATATATAAATATTTATATGTATAAAAATATTTATATATATATATAAATATATATATTGTGTTAGATGTTTTTGTGCTGACATATCTATATATATATAAAAAATTAGGCGCGTTTGTGTCTGGTAGGTAATCCCGGAAAGTACTGAACCAATTGGGTT
>JANHFO010007308.1:405694-417160 GCA_032468095.1 Pareas carinatus
GAAGTCCACCAGCCTTAAAGGGATCAACGTTGGAGACCTCTGTTCTAGTATGTCCACAACTAATGCTAATTCCAGGGTGCATATAGTGTATAGTTGATCCTGGAAGATAGTAGCTTCGATATTTTGATTTTATCCACTGGAGAAACTGTAGGTGATTTTACAATGGCAGATCTCCCACAGTTGCTGTCTTCATTACCAGGAAGTCTGGCTGTTGGAAAAGATCCAAAAGAAGATGATTTTGACTTTCTCTTGCTCCCCAAATTTCATAACATTTTCTTCCCTATACCCCTGGTGTTTTCAAAATCAAGATGGTTGGTTGTGATTTATTGCCTTGGTCTTTTTTAAAAAAATCTAGATTCTGCGGTCTGCGGATTTTGCAAGCCTATGCTGAAAGAATACCTGTGATGTCTAGAGCTGGTGTCACCATCAACTTTACTTCTCAGATCTCCCTAACAGGGCCTGGAGTATGGGCTGCTTACAGTCTATATAATCAATCAGACCGTGAGTATATAGTAGTCTCTAAAACATGCAGTTCAGCCAACTGGAAACTTGTGGAAAAATCAACACATGGCTTGTTATGAATGTTGCCACCTTGACTGAACATGAATCAAAGGCCAAACTGGGTGTTGTGTCAGTTAGACTAATGGGAAAATGGATGCTTTACAGGAGAACATCAATATTATTTAATTGCAGGGGACATTTTTTTCTAAATGGCCTAGAATGCAGTCTTTTGCATGATCAGCACTACACTTGAAGGTTTTCAATATTCTGCCATGGCAGCTCCTCTGCCTCATCTTGCTGCTAGATCTATCACAAGGGAAGAATGAGGTTTATGCTATTTTCTGGTACTATCCACACAAACTCATTTCCACATCTTAAAAGCATACCATTTTTACCAAACAGGTTGGTACTTTGAATTGCAAAAGGTTTAGGCAATATTCTGCTTTCTTCTGTGATGGGCAGGTCTCATCTTAGATCCCACTAAAATGTCAGAACGAAATGCAGTACCAACATTCCAAATGTGACCGTGGTTTTAACTCACAGGTCGTGGTTTACTGATCTGCAGCTTTTAATATGACAGTCAGTTTTGATATAGGGTTAAGGCACCATACTAGAAACCAGAAGACAATGAGTTTTAGTCTCACCTTAGCGCAGAACCAGATAGATATTGCTGGACAGTTGCTCTATTTCAGTTTCAGCTCTAGGAAATGTTTCTGAAACTCTTGCAAAGAAAATAGCAGGGACTAGTCTAGGCAATCAACAGGAAATGCACAAGACTGTGTTGAAGGTGTGTGCGCGGACACACAAACACACACACACACACACTCACACCACTCTCTCAAGGTTCCTAGTTCCTAATTTTGCAGCACATACTACATGAATTAAAAGACTTTTATGGACTTGACACTTATCATTTATCATTGACAGGGCAATCTTTCATTCTCATGTTTCAAAATTATATTATGGATTCGATTTCACATAGAATGAGAAGTAGATTGGAAGCACAGCAAATGTTTCAATATTTGAACTGAATTTTGAACATGTATTAAAAACCAACTAATAGTCTACTTTATTTCCCTTTCTTTAAAAAAAAAAGCATGCCCCAGAGAATTCCTTTGCCTTGTGAATGGTTTGTGTGTGCCAGCTTGTGATGGAATTGAAGACTGCCCTAATGGACTAGATGAAAGAAACTGTGGTGAGCAGTGCCTTATCGCTTCCCTCCTCTTCACATTGTGCTTGACTTTTGTTAGTAAATAATCCCTCTGTCCTTTTTGAGCAAGAGGATCTCTGCAGGTGACATGTGCTTTTCTCACACAAGAGTTTGGTCCTACCTATGAGTCAGCTTCTCCAAAACATTGAATGTGACACTTTCAGAACCACCCTATGTTCCTATGATGCAACCATTGGTGAGAAACCATTGGTTGCCATCGGAAAGGAGATCTAAAATGAAGAAACAGATGTCACATTCATGAACTGCTCTGTCAATAAGCTATGAATCCCACTGACAGAACCTGGACATGGAAGAGTAGACAGCCATTTTCACACACAATCAAACAAATGAACATCTGCCCATCTCAAAAAAACACATTATGTTACACTGTGGATTGATTAATGTCATTGCTGGTCGATTTAAGTCTGTAAATCAAGGAATTGCATTCTAGCTTGCTTTTTTTCTTTATGATTTTCTTTTTAAAAGAAAAACATACCTAAAGAGACTATATTCTAGGAAACCTTTATTGCTTATTTGTTTTCTCTGTGTTTGTCTCTCTATCTATGTGTGTCTCTGTGTGTCTGTTTCTGTGTATAGATGTGAAAAAGATCTTGAGACAGTATTTAATTGAATGTGAGCCTACAGGTAATGTTGTTGCAAAAAAATGAATGTAAATATAAAGTACGTTTTCATATAAAGTACAGTTGGCTGAATATCAAAAGCAGTGTTATACTGGATGGCCAATGGAAATGCTCTTATTCTATAAAAACAACATGAAAACAAAGGCAAAGGCCACAAACACAAAAAGACGCATAAAATACATTGGGTATTGGATGCTGTTTGTACCCAAATTATCTTTTTTTTTACTTTTTCATCCCTATTGCTCTTCTACCTCCCAATTTTCCTTATTTCTTTTCTGTATGTTTTGCAATTTGCCAGTCTGCCCTGCAAAATTTCAGTGTCAGGAAGACAGCGTGTGCATCGAGTTCTCTAGGCTCTGCGATAAACATCTGGATTGCATCAATGGGAGTGATGAGGAGCAATGCCATGAAGGTATAGAATCAAGAACGTATATTAAACAAACTTTCTCAAACCTGCTATCCTCAGAGATCACGTTAACTAGTATGAGAGATGAAATCTTACATATCTGAACACTAGATGAGAGGAGAATTCTAATTTCTTGGACTAAAACAATTGGCAAAAATAGTAAAATGTCATGCAATGTTTATCCTAAGTATATTGCCATTCATATGTCCGTATATACAGTATATGTGTACATATTGAATATACAGGATATATATATCCTTCTGAATCTCAAGCTACATGAAGGTGCCTAATTAGTGGAAGTTTATCAATAAAAGTTTACAGGTGTTTTTTTAAACTCACAGATGCAAATCTCTGGTAGAAAAGGGAGCAGTCTGGCATGCAAGTGATAAAAAATTGAGTGGACTAACCAGAAGAGAGGAGCTTCAATAAAATTCAAAATAATGTTGATATGTTAGAGACAATGGGCTGAAAATACAGAATTAAATTAAATCGAATAAAATGGCAGTTGTGAAAAAGATCTTGGGATAGTAGTTAACTGAATGTGAGTTGACATGTTATGCTGCTGCAAAAAAGCAAATGTAAATTTAGATTACATCAATAGAACGTACAATTTTCAAATCAAGGGAAGGAATCATTCCACTCTATTCTGAACTGATCCGATCCCCTGTTTGCTCCCTATTTTGTGCACCACATTCTTGAAATGCCTGAAAGGAAACCCCTTAAATGAAGGTCAAGACCTGTTCTTTCTTATTCCAGAACACAGGAAGTGAAATGAATGATTTAAGACATATGGTTGGACTTGACCAAAGTGACTCCTTCCATATGATTCTGTGATTTTCATCTTCATCCTAAAACAATCTACCATGCCTTGGTTGTAGCATTGTTTTCAGAGTACAAATCTTTCCTTAATATAAAAGTAATGGGCACTGGTGTTATGATTGTCTCTTTCTTTTCACCATTATCATACCTTCGAGCCAATGAAGTGCGGTTGATAGGTAATTTGTGGACCCACTGATAGTGCCAAGTTATAGCTCCCAGCTAACATGGCTGATTGCTAACATTTTTGAACATGGCAATTCATGGACATGTGGAAGATCACCAATTCTCCACCCCTGAGAGAAAATGGCAGCGCTAAGCACAACGAAGGATAAGAATAAAACCATATTCCCTTTCCACCATATATCTTTGCAGGAATCCCTTGTGGACTTTACACTTACCAATGTGCAGATGGGAACTGCGTGAAGAAGTCCAACCCTCAATGTGACTCAGTCCCTGACTGCAAGGATCAATCGGATGAAATGCAATGTGGTGAGCAACTCAGAGGAAGAGATCCATCCTAGTCAGAGGAATATCCCAAACCATGTTTCTTCGGCTTAGAACGATCCTAATAGCAGAGCTGCACATGTTCATCCTATCAAGGGTTGCGTTGTTAGCACTAGGCCTCAGTCCTATGCACTAGTCTTTTCCAAACTTGTGCTGGGACTGCAGTTCTCAGAACCCCCAGAAAGCATGACCGTACTTATCTGGAGGATATTAGTATCCTTTCTGATTTGTGTTGGTAGAAATCTGTAATTCTGAGTGGATATGAAGTGCTCCAGTAGATTAAGCAAATATCCAGTTTGGAGGGACTCAATATCAGATAGCTACCATGCAGACTATCAACATGCTCCTTTTGAGGGGAATAACATAAATGTGGGAAAGTTTCATTGAATGGATATTATCACGTATATATTGAATCATTCTTGTCAAAAGAACAGTAATATCCAAGATATATGTTTTCCTTTTCATTGAAATCAAAACATGCTTTTTACCCCTTACTATTCCAATAATTATTTCCCAACATGGATTAATCCATTTTTCCACTTGCATTTACAAGGCTCCAAAGGCAGAGTGTGACTGTTTTAACAAGAAACATAAGATGATGAATAAAGATGGTATACTCAGGTTCCTGCAGTAGAAACATTAATTTAAACACATATGTATTATTTTTTTAGATTTATACCTTGCTTTTCCTCTAAGAGGTCAAAGTGACAGATACAGTATCCTTTCCTCCATTCCCCCAATGTAAAACAATAGATGCCATATCAGACTGTTATTTTTCTACGACTGATAGTGAATATGGTACTTGATATGTCTTTTCTTAGTTCAACCTCTTTAATTACTATTCCATACTCTGGTTTTCATCAACATTTGTGGACAAATAGCAACTGAAGATAGATTTTTCAGCTGGTAGATAGATAGAAAACTTTGAGATTTGAAACTCATTCCAAAGTAGAGGCTTAGGGCCTCCTTTTATTTAAAATAAACATCGTCATTAAAAACAAATTTACAATGTGTAACTTGGACTATATTCTCACAGAATCTGCTCTGATTTCACAAGAAATAAAGAGATGCAACTAATCTAAAGATCTCATATAATTTGTACAGTTAGGAAAATACTTGGTTTCAAGATTCACTTAGAATGAAATACTATCAAGACTCTGAACTGACTTTTTGAATTGAACCAATGCTTCCGATCAAATTATTTTTTTCCACAATTCAGAAAATGTTTTGAATTAATTTGATGCTCACATTGGATTACGAATCCAAGAATTCAAACTGAAACCAATCAGCTGTTCCTAATGGAGTCAATCATCAAACTGCACACTCCCAACAATTTATTCATTAGCATTATACGCCAAGTGATTACTGTACGAGTCAATTCAATGTAATTAGGGATTTGGACTGAATCCAGAGAAACTCAAGCTTGGATCTGCTAATCATCGGGCACCTGTATGTCCTCCTAACAATGGTTGTGAAGATAAAATGAGGGAGACACCATTGCCCTAGTACACCAAGTTAAACTTCCTCCCAGAGGAAAGCATGAGGTATAAATGCAGTGCGTGAATGAATGGTAATCAGAAAGGAAAACTTGGATTTCTCTGTAGGCATGAGTTTTTCAAAATAGGAAAACAAAACCCGTCAAAAAGAGTCTTGCAAGTACATCTCTCCCTCTCCACTTGCCCACTCTCATCACTCTCTTGCCTAAAGTTTCTCTCTTTTTTTCTCAGACTGTGGAGTGCAGGAGACAGCAACACAGAGAATTGTCGGGGGTGTTCATTCTGCAGAAGGGGAGTGGCCTTGGCAAGCGAGTTTGCAAGTGCGTGGGCACCACCTTTGTGGAGGGACGTTGATTGCAGGTCGCTGGGTGATCACCGCTGCTCACTGTTTCCAGGAAGACAGGTAAACAAAAGGGGTGCGTAGCTTGAAACTCATCTTTTTATGTTTGCTTTTGGTCACAGCATCGGGTGCACTGAGGTGCTTAATCAGATAAATTAATAACACTGAACGGTTAAATATATGCATTTAGCTTATAGCTATTCTGCCCCATCCCGTTCCTTTCCTCTCAGGATTTCTTTTTCAAGATAGGTTCGCATGATAGGAGATGTGTTGGTTTTTTGAGACAACATTGGACTCTTGCATAAAACTGACATGTCTACTCCTTTATTTATAGCCACTATCTAAGCTAATTTTAACTGCTCCTGGCTTCTCTCTTCCTCCTTTTCCCTTTCTTCCCTGCAAGCAACTACGTGTTTATAATGTTCTTCCCTGAGGTAAGCCTCCCTACAGAAGACGCAATTGCCTGTGACCAACCAAATCTTACATATTGATAAAGCCAGTTCCACAAATGTTGGGTCTTGTGAGGGGTTTGACCAGGTGTAAGACAGTTTCCCTAAACCCAGAGTCCTCTGAGCTGTACTTGGGAGTTGGACAAATGAAGTATCAAAGAGAAAAAACAAACTTGCTGAGTCTACTTCCCACTCTTTTGTTCTGCAGTCAGGTTTCCCCCACAGTCTGGACCGTATACTTGGGCAAGCACTTTCTGAATGTCAGTAGCCACAATGAGGTTTCCTTCAAAGTGAACCGTATCTTGCAGCATCCCTACTATGAAGAAGACACCCACGACTATGATGTGGCTCTGTTGCAGCTTGACCACCCAGTCATCTTTTCTGCTTTCATCCAGCCCATCTGCTTGCCTGCCAGCTCTCACCTCTATGAGCCTGGCCGCTTGTGTTGGGTCACTGGCTGGGGTGCAGTCAAGGAAGGAGGTACAGTACTTGGTTTGTGTGCGTGTGTGTCTTTAAGGCCTCTTTCTTTTTTAGATTTAAAAGGATATATCAGATGTAATCATATGATAAGAAGGCATCCTAAGCTTTTGCCAAAAGGACTGCGCAAAAATTATGTTAAAAGTTGGCTGCTGAAAGCAAATTCAGTCTCATAGGAAAGCTACATGTGTGCTAAGGCCAAGCATTGCAAGGGCTTTGCAGCAAGATGTTATCAAGCTCCCTCTAGTGGATCCTTGCATAAATCATGCAAATACTGTATTGCAGCATATTTGGCAATGCCAGAGAGTTGACTTCAACGTTTGAAGTCCCTTCCTGCTTCCCCTCCATAAGCGCATTAGATTTGCTCAGGAGGTTCTTCCAAGCATCTAGAATGAAATCTACTAAAACTAATTCCACAACAGCAACTGCCAGAGGAATACCACTGGATCCACCCCATTCTGTTAGGCTCCAACAGGGTGTTTGATTTACTAAACGTACCATTCCATTTCTTATTCAATGAAGATTTCCTAAAGCAGGGAAATGTGACTGTAGTTTCACACTTTTTAGCATGAAGCAGGTAAAAGTCAACCTAAAAGAACTGTTGCATCCCTATAAAACAGGGTTGTCCAATCTTGACAATTTTTAAGTCATGTGGACTTCAACTCCCAGAATATCCCAGTCAGCATGAGTCCATGCATCTTTAAGTTGCCACAGTTGGGAAACCTTGCTATAGAATATGTGGAGATTGGAATTTCATAGGAGCAGGAAATGTCTTCTTCCTTTGGTCAGTCCTGCTAATCTTCAACTCCTCTCCCACAGGTCCTACAAGCAAGATTTTGCAAAAAGTAGATGTGCAATTAGTTCATCAAGACGTTTGTGGTGAAGCCTATCACTATCAGGTCTCTCCCAGAATGCTTTGTGCTGGTTACCATGACGGCAAAAAGGACTCCTGTCAGGTAACTTTAAGCACTAGTTTCCATGAATTAGAACACAGATGTCAAACAGGCTGGACATAGCGGTCATGGGGGGCCATCGGAGGCCATAGGAGGGATTGGTGGGGCCCGTGGTGGGGGGCTGCAGTGGGGTCCATGGGGTTCCTCAGGGATCATGGAGGGCACAAGGGGTTGGTGGGAGCTTTACCGGGGTTGCGGTGAGTGACGGGGTAGGGTGGGCAGCGGCAGCTGTGGCGGCAGTGGCACTGGCCTGCAATGACAGTGGGTCTGACATCCCTTATCTAGAAAGAACTGTTCCCTGTGCCCTTGAAGTTGCCTTATTTGCATGCAATGTCACATACTGAGTGTTGCAAAGCTCATTACTCAGCTTTCCCTATTCTTGCTATTTGAATTATTTTTCCTCTGACTGCTATTTGTTTTCACTTTTCTAGGGAGACTCTGGAGGACCTCTTGTTTGCCAGGAAGCCAGTGGCAAATGGTTTCTAGCTGGTGTGGTGAGCTGGGGAATGGGCTGTGCACGTCCAAATAACTATGGAGTGTATACCAGAATTACTAGTGTGATGGAATGGATGAAACAAACTATGTCAAACTGAGCATCGTTCCAAATTCCTCCTTTTGTCACAAGGAGGCACATCTTTAGTCTTTGTCCCACTGTTCTAATGACTTAAATTGTGGTGATAACCCATCTTACACCTGCCTCCTGTTGCACCTGATAGTCAAGTGTTGGATTTTATGGATGTTTTAACATGTGAAGAAGCCTAAGAAGACCATTGAGGAAAGACTGTTCAAAATAAATTTTAGGATTTGAGATGCTGCTCCAATGAAACAATAGAGAGATATGGTTTCCTCCTTCAAAAGTTATTGACTGTAGATTGATCATTAGATTAGTTTGGTGGAGAATCCAAAAGATTCTCTTGAATGTTAAATATGGAAGTAGAAATTGGAAGTCTATCCAGTTTTTCTTGTATTATTTAAAATCAATTCCAAATGGTAGTGACCAAAACCCTGAAAAAGAGGAGGAGCTATTTATGAGATGTTAAGAAAGAGCATCAATTGAATTTTGTATTATTACTTGCATGACTCATGCCCTTATCTATGCAGATAATTTGAAAAAAATGCATAGATTTTCCTGCTGATAAGATTATTGGAATATTTAATGGACATCTGGAAAGAAATCCACGATCAGAATACAAATGTATTTCAAGGTCACATCCTTATCCAGCAGGAGTCACCCACCTACTGCAGCTTCACCCAAACTAATCTCCCTTGCTGTGTATGAGGCAGGAGACGCCTCTTAATTTAAGACTGGCAATAAAAATTCTTAAAAAGCCAAATCAGAAAACAGAGATTAATGTCCCGTGTGTTTGCATAACGGCCTTGCTTGCACAAAATGGCCAATTTAGTTATCTCTTTTCCCAGCCAATTGATCCACCATCATGTCCTGACAGTACACAATATCTGACAGCCATTTCTTGTAGTTCTTCAGGGAACAAGTGGGCAGTCATCAAGGCATCAAAGTAGATTGACTCCCTTTGCAAAATTGAGATTCTCTGCCTTACGTGAGATCATCGATCTGAACTGAAGAGCAGAGCTGCTTTGCAGTCAAAACGTTTACTCCACGTTTAAACAGATTTCAGGCACCTTGCATCATATGACAGCCAAAGAGAAATTCTGTCAATAAATGCAAGGGATCTGCTTCAGAGGTTTCCAATACTAGCGTGGCTCTTGCCAACAAGAGGGTGTTTGTTGCACAGCATAATGCTCTTTTTTACTTGCACAGTTATTTGTCCTCAGCAAAAACTGTAGAGCTTTTATTTTAACATCCCATCAACCTGGACATACTCATTACAATGGCATTACAATGACTTTAAATGCAGCAGGGCTGTGGCAGGCTAGCATTAGGATATGAGTTGAAGCTACTGGATTCACTCTGAAGTGAAACTAGCATCACCTCCTCAAAAATAGAAGAGCTGGTAGGCAAACACAGGAGAGGACCTTATTAAGTTGGTAACTTGCTTGTTCTACAAATATCATCCTAGGATGATTCTTCCCCATGTTCTGCTTAGACTGTTAAGCTGCTAGCCATTGCCCCATGCTTATTCATGATCAAGAAAGAGGGGGTCAACCTCTTCTCCAAAGCACCTCAAGGCAGAACAAAGATGGAAACTAATCAAGGAGAGAAGCAAGCTAGAACTAAGGAGAAATTTCCTTAACAGTTAGAACAATAAATCAGTGGAATGACTTGCCTCCAGAAGTTGTGGTTGCTCCAACCCTGGAGATTTTTAAGAAAAGATTGGAAAACCATTTGTCTGAAATGATATAAGATTTCCTTCATGACTAGAAGACCTGCAAGGTCCCTTCCAACTCTGTTATTCTGTTAATGCCAAACCAGTCAACTTGATTTCAGAACTAATTAAAGACACGCTTCTCGTGATACGAGTGGTTATATACATTTGATAAATAAAGGCAATTTTGGTGCCACCAGAAAATGTTCACAGCATTCTAGACGACTCCAAATTGTTTTAGCACTGAAGGGGGCCAAACCTTTTAAGAACTTCTGCTTTCCAGCAGGGGGCAGAAGGAACTCACAAACTCAAAACCAGTCATTAATTGGCTATTCTCCCCTGACATATAGCAGGTTCATGAAGCTGCTCCTTCAACCTGGTAAGACCATTTGTGCTTGGGTTTAAATCAATAGCTTTTTAAAGTGCATTCCTTAATACCGAGAGTGTTACTATGGGCACTTCTTCAGACTTTAAATTGAATTCATGCTTTCAAAGAACTAAATGGTTGCACATAAAAGGCTGAATTCATACTTGGAACATTTTTTCTAAATGCAACGTCTTTTAAAAAAACAACTTTTGAATACTTCAGAGAAGTTAGTACTATGGGTGTTTTGGTAAAGGTTTAAAGTCCAGACTCCTCCATTGATAAAATTATGGCTGAGATTGCATACCATACTAATTGTTTCCTCAAATGAGCTTATGGTTTAATGAATAAACCCCAATTGGTGATTAACTATATTTGGAAAACACATTTCACTTAGTGAAACAAAAGTTAATGTTTCTAAGACATATGGACAGTTACATTTAAGGAAAATAAATTTTATGAATCAGAATTTCTCTTGAATATTAGAAGCTGCAAAAATAGATCTTGCTGTTTATAGCATTGAAAGGGAAATGTTAAGATCTGAAAGCTGCATTCTAATCTGAGACCATCTTAACATAGAACAGCTCTCAAGAGCCACAGCCTCAGGCCCAGCAAGCGACAGTCCTTCTTGCTGGAAAAAGGCCTGATTGGCACCGAGGAGAAACAGGCCAAATCTCCATTGGCTTGGGTTTCAACATTTTAGCTCTCCTCCTCCTTCTTGTCCTCCTCCCCTTTCCTCTAGAATCTTAAGTTACCTTTCCAGCAAAATAAATGAGTTGGTGGAGTCAAATGTCATTACAGAAGGATGTGTTTCCTATGCACATTCTGGTGAATACAGGTTATTTCTGCTGACTGCCATCTGCCATTACCCATCAAGTTTAGCAGTTTGATTCTCACTGGCTCAAAGTTGACTCAGCCTTCCAAGGTCGGTAAAATGAGGACCTAGATTGTTGGGAGCAATATGCTGACTGTGTAAACCGCTTAGAGAGTGCTGTAAAGCACTGTTAAGCGGTATATAAGT
>JANHFO010007308.1:420875-438278 GCA_032468095.1 Pareas carinatus
GTATTGAGTCAACCTTGAGCCAGTGAGAATCGAACTGCTGAACTTGATGGCTAATGGCAGATGGTAGTCAGCAGACATAGCCTGCAGTATTGCTTTTAACCACTGCAGCATCCTGGCTCCATTAGACTTTGCAGGCAAATACTTTTTTTTAATGTATCAGGATGAGTTGAATCTTCTATCCCCACTGTAGAAAAAAACTTTCACACTAAGTTCATTAACTGTTTTCCTACAGCGGAATATACCATGGTTGTCTTTGAAGATGGGAATCCTAGTTCTTGTTATGAGCTGTCTTCTGCAATTTTTAAAATGTTTTTGGTCAAGAGATACAAGTGAGGTTTACACTGTTTTATAAAGAAAGACACAGCGTTCCACATGGAAACAGATGCTTCAGACGTGGACACTAGCGCTGAGGGCAGCCAAAGGGACCATGCATCTAGGTGAATGGGCCATAGCTCCCGATAGGACAGACTTTTTCTAGGATTCATGGGATTCAAGCTTTGGTCCATCTGGTGATTATGGCCAATGCGACTTTATAGTTCTGGGAAATCCATCCAAAGAAAAATAAAGAGTATTCTGCTCAGGTAGATCTTGACTGGTCATCCAGTCTGCATGTGCCAATCCTCTTTAACAAAATCTTGTCATTGGGGCAGAAGAAAAGGATTACAATTTGCTTCTAGTAAAAAGTGGTTATAAAGTTAAGCATCCAGGTAAAGGCTGATGAAGAACTTTCTTTTGCTAGAGTATGTCCTTACCTTTGATTGGCCAAATTTATTATAATTGCACCCCCAATATTTGGTCCAATTTGAATTTAGGGTTACCTTTCTATTCTTCAGCCACCATTATTTTCTTGTGGTAATGCTAACTACCTTACTTCTGGCTAAGAATCCGCCATGAAAGCAGCAGCCTTGGCTAGATGTTCATAACTATGTGAAATTCTTCTTTTCCCTGTGGGATTTGCTGAGATAATTTGGATCCAGTTTTCTGTTTGAATCACAGAGTAGATGCCTTGGTCATGACTGAGGTAGCAAGGCGGACTGAAAAAGTGATTTAAGCTAGTTGATCCACAGACAATGGACATTTCATTTGAATGCATATATTTTGTACAATGTATGGCCGGCAAACGACCTCTTCTGATAATTATGATGGATAATGAGCTTAATAAACTATATGATAAAGATTCTGTTTAATAAAGTATATACCGTCCAACCAAACCAAGGTGCATGGAAATTCAATAGCATGACTGAGTACACTAAAGCAATGAGTATCAAAGAACGATGAAAAGATTAATAGTACCAAGAAGTGTCACTTGTAAAGTACTAGAGAGCCAGTTTGATCTAGTGTCTAAGGCACCCAGGTTAGAAACCAGGAAACTGTTAGTTCTAGTTCTACCTTAGACATAAAAGCTGACTGGGTGATTTTGGGCCAGTCACTGTCTCTCAGTCCAGGTCACAAGATTATTGTTGGGAAATTACAATGAGGAAGGAGTACATTCACTGCTTTGAGTTATTTATAACTCAATAATAAGAGGCAGGATAAAAAATAATATCTTCCACAATAAGAACTGCTCAAATATTTTCTACAATTTCCAAATTGCAACAATATTTATAAGATTGATGAACAGTAGCTGGTCAAGGTAAAATACCTTTAGGCTATAAAACAGGAGATGAAGAAGAACCCTGTGTGAATTTGTGTAAAGAGTACACGTAGAGAGTAAGAGCATATTTATTTTATTTGATCTAATACTTTTGCTTGGTACTTTCTCCAACTGTCTTTTCCACTCTAGGAAATACAGTCAAGTAGCTTCAAAAGAACTTTTAGTTACTGAAAGTTTATTTAGACAACATCTCCGCTTACATTATTTGGGGGAAATTATGTTGAGCAACGATGTGTACCTCTATTTAGCTGTGTCAGAATTGAGAAATATACTAAATGAACAACTGTATTCAAGCTTTTATTCAATAAACTTACATATTTGTTGTATTGTGTACTGTTGCCTTATGGGGTGATTGTACCCACAAATATCCTAAGAGAGTTAGAAGCTAAATTCTGTTTTCCCCCTCACAAGAAGGTGGTTCTTATAGCTGGGAGCATATTTGCTTTATGTTGGAGGATCTCCATTTTCCTGTCTTCGGGTATATTTTGGGTGCATCTTTCACATCTTTGTGAAATTAAAAGCAATTTCTGCCAAAGTTTACAGACGTCCCTGAAATACTCAGGAAAATGAATGACTGCTGTTCTTCCTCATCCAGAAAAAACTCACCCTTTCCCCCATCTGGCCAGTCCTGAAGAGAGATACCTGAGTACACTGTACAATGGGGGACGGGAACTGGGCACCCCTTTTTCATTTGATTGTCTGCCTTTTTCCCCTGTGAAGATTAGAAGGAGAAGAAACAAGAAGCTGTACCTTTTGCCTACTTCCATGTTTGAATCCAGTCAGGAAACCCCAACATGCAGTATCCTGCTCTTTTCCTCCCCAATTTGCCAAAAAGATATGTAGTTACTGTATGGGGCCCAACTCAGGGAGGCAACAGGAGCTATATAGTTTGTGGTCTCTGGCCCATGAGACATCTTGAGAGAAGAAAGAAGATGAAGCACTGAGGTGCCACTGAAAGCCAGTTCTGGTTTGATTCTAGCCATTGGGGAGATACTTCCACATACAATAAGCTGCTGTTGATGGCCATGGCAGAAGGTCTGTTGAATTCATAGGAACAAAGAGAAAAGGGAAGGAAAGACCAAAGGAAAAACAAAAATCTGTAGGTGAAAAGCAGCCAAAGTAGAGGGTGTGCATAACAGAACTGACAGGCTGGTGCAGGCAGGACTTGAGCAAGAAAAGAGGCATTCTTCCCAGCAGAAGTAATATCAAATCCCTTCCAAGACCAGGAAGGGGATATCACATTACGGAACATTCTGGTTCCAGGTAAAAGAAAGATTGGCAAGAAACAAGAGGTGCCTTGATATAGTTGAGTAACAAAGACAGTAAAAAGATGCTGATTGCAAAATTTACCCTCAGCAAAGACAGACTGATTTTTTTGCAGCTTGAAACTTTGGTTTTTCTTTTAGATCACAATATAAGTAACAGTATAAGGGCAATGGGAGGATGTGTAGCTGCCAAAAGCATAGCCCATAATTGGCATGCAGAAGAACCAAACTCAGTCTCTAGCTTCTCCAGTTAATAATATCTCAAAGAACAGAGGTAGAAAAGACTTTCGTACAAGACCCTGGAAAAATACTACCTACCAAAAAAGATACAGTCAAGTCAGAAAGATCACTCTCCATTTCATTTTTTTTAAAGGCTGCTTTGTATGTTCAGAAGCCATTTAACAGCCCCCGCCCCCCCCTCCTGCCTTTAATCTTCTACTATTTCTCCATTTCTCAGAATCACGAGGTTTATTCTGGAAGACAAATACAGGATGGTCTCAGTCCAGATACCTACACCTGGGCAAAAAGAGTCCAAGAAAAAGGGTGAGTCACGGACAAAAAGTATGACGGTGCAGAAGATGTCCTTATCAAAACAAAATGGGAAACAGAGGCCCAAAGGGAAAAGTCTAAGCTAGGTTACAAGGCAGGATTCTTGGCTCATGGAGGCAAGTGAAGGATTGGAAGAGGGATCAAAGGGAAAAAAACATTAATAAGGAAAAGGGGAGGAGTGCAGAATGGAAATAACAGAAAATAAAAAGGCCTCTTAGAGGTCACATGAAGAAAGAGGATCAGTGGAATCTTGGATTGCTGCAGCTTGCTACAAATTTAGTACAAAATAAACAGTTTAGACCAAAGTGCAACAGCTGCCAAAAGCGCAGTTTCTTCCCACTTCTCACCAGCCTTAGGCTTCTGTATATCGCTTGATGCCCACACAGGCACTCCATGCACCTTCTTTTGAAGCTCCTCCACCATCTGCTTGCACTGGTGCCTCCTCCTGGCCTTCAACTTCTTGCAGGTGCAGCGCCTCATCATTCTGCTGTTCTTGTTCTGGGTCTTCTTCAGGATTCTGTGATGCAGCAGACGGTACCTAAGGAAAGAACAACAGAAATAGGAATGTATCACCAGTAGGAGACAAATGAATCCACCTTATTTCGTAAAAGCTCTGGAACAGGGCTTCAGCGTTGGGTTTAGATAACCAGGATAGCCCCAAGGCTGAGTTTAAATAAGTTTAAAACGAAGAAATCCCCCATATCTAGCATTTGCCAACAACTAGCTCTGAGTTGCATTTCGACTCTCAGCCAGCCAACCCAGCTAAAAGAAGTTTACCTTACAGTATTATTTATAGGAGTTACAATTAGATCAGGGATAAGTAACCTTTTGAAACTAAAAGCACACTTGGCATTTCAAAAGCATGTTGTGGCAAAATGGCTATCAGGGAAGATATTCCTGTTCGCAAATTGGCTACTCTAATGCAGAGGTTTTCAACCTGGGGTCTATGGACCCCTTGGGTTTCGTGGCAAGTTGCCAAGTGATCCGTAGACAGGTCAAGAAAATTTTGGAAAAAGCAATATACATGAATTGTCGATTAGTAAGTAGTTGAATTTGTGGGAATGGGTTCCGCCATGTAGCAACGATATGCTTTGGGGTCTGCAGATTGAAAAAGCTTGAAAACCTCTGCTCTAATGGACAGCAGCAAAACACCCGCCTACCAAAAGACAAGGTATCCTTCCCACAAGATGCTTCCTATAATCTTTTGTGGGATCCAAATGCATTCCTGAAAATATCTGTGCTTTGTTCTACGATATTTCATCTTCTTATTATTTTATTTTTTTAATTAAATGAATTTTTTTAAAAATGAGGTGGAACAGGGAGCCTGATGAAGATCAAGAAAGACAGCTGTGGGCACAGTCTCTCTCTCAAGGACATCATGTTACCTTTGCTGAACTGGATCGTGCACATGTAGTACTGAAAATACTTCAACATCTTATGTGACTAATATTTAATCAATGAAGAATTTGGGACAATTCACCTCACTTCAGAAAATCCCTCACTTTGGAATCAGTTAACAGAAAACCAAGCAGGATAACACCATGCTTGTAAAATGCTCGCAACTCTGAGGAACTATGAATTTATTTGAATTTTAGATTATCGTATCTATGAAAGGAAATAGGTTTCAAATGTAATTCTTTCCTTCTAAAAGGAATATATTCTTTACTCTCTCCAGAAAGAATATCTTTAAAGGGAAGAAAATATGGATCATTGGCTTATAAATAAACATTTCTGAAACTAGATTGGACATGATAGGGAACAGCAAGCCTTAACAAGTCTGCCATTTGGTAGCTGAAAAGACAGTTGAGAAAGTAAGTCATTTAAATTTCAGGATTTGAAGGATTGCCCTAACCTTGACTTTTCGACTGGACTCAGAGCAGAGGCCACTGGGTGAGCTGCACAGTTCCTTCGAGACCACACACAGAAATTCTGATTGATCTTCATTTCCATAGTTATAAGATGACCCAATATTCACCAACTGTAGAAAGAGATGAATGAATGCATGTTATGCCAAATGATGCAAAAGGAACACAAGGTTTGAAGAGGGCAAATGTTAGGATTAGTGAAGACTAATGTTAGTGCAGTTGTCTTCCACAGTGGTCTATGTATGACAAGAAACCAAAACAAATTCACCATGTTTTTCAAGATTCAATCTGCCAAAAGATTTCTAGCATGCCATAAGTGGCAGAATTTGAAAAAAAATCTATAAATCTTAAACTGATATAGTTTAAGATTTGGGAGCATTGTTAATTCACAATTTATGCCTGCAATCTTACCTGTATTCATTAAAAAGCACTGAAAACTGTGGGACATCCTAATAATCAGGCACCAGAGTGCATGAAATATCTTGCATAACAACACATGTATATTAAAAAAGTAAGCCCCATAATGTTTAGTGGAACTTGTTCCCAGGCATGCAGCCAGAAGTGGAAAAAATGACTAATAAAGTTTATTAGGTCATTATCATGTTTCTTCCTTCTTTGAATCTGGTTTCGCGAATTACATATGAGAGCCAGAGAGATGCCTATGTAAAGCATGACTGTACATTCTTTTTTTAAAAAAAACCTTCTTGAAGATTCTGAAATCATTATCAAATTCTACACTAGGAAATCTATATTCATAATCTTTTAATAAATGTAATAAATAAAGGAAATTATTTTGCATACCTGTTCAAAGCGCCACCCATCTGACATTGTAGAAACCATTTGTGTGAGCTCTTCCTCCTGACACTGTAGCACTCGGTAGACATGCTTTGGGGGCACCTAGAAGAAGCGGAACAAGAGACCATATCAACAAGGACTTTCCTGTCCACCTGTCCAGATTTTCTATTAATAAACAAAGCCAGATAGTTACTTCCCATTCTCAATTCTGGGTCCTAGTGGAAAGAAATTTATGCTATAGAAAAGACATAAGCAATTGCTAGTTGTTGGAACATCTGTATGTGTGCACTAGACAGAAAAGTTTTAAATGAACAAGGAGAAGAGCAAATGAACATCATCTGCAGGGCTGGGCTAAGGATTCAGAGTTTTCTGGCAACCAAAACAAGTAATGCTGGTGTGTGAATGATGTGATGTGACTCATTATAAGGCAAATTGGATGAGGAGTCCTGCACTTGGAAGGAGGAGAGGAACATGAAATTTCATGCCTTGAAATGAAACATTTTGCACTATTCTCATGCAGAGATTCAGGGCAAGACTACACGTGAGATATATAAGAATAACAAAATTTAAAAAGTCACCATCTCCAGTTAACAGAGATATAGAATTAGAGATTTCCTCATTTCAGCAACTTCCAGATGGGTTGGGATTTCATTTCCCAGAATTTCCAGGCCACATTGCTTTTGATCATTTGAGGTTGAAAATGAAATTGTGCCAACACATCTGGAAGGCACCTGGTTGGGAAAAGCAGTAGTAGTGTATGAGAATTGCTGCCAGTTAGAATGGAAGATATATGGACAAGTAGCTTAATATGTGAAATCCTAGGAGGTTTTCCAACTTCTCACTTCTCTCATAGCAACAAAGACCAAGTGCTAAGAGTGCTGTCTTTTCACTGCTCCCACATATGATCTTTCTCCCAAAAAATACAGACTAAGTTTTCAGGAATCATTCTTTCCAACTGCATAATTAACACTGAGTAATAAAAAACCCAAAATTATCTGAATTAAAATAGCCCCTGCTTTAATAATTAAATGCTGGCTTGTTTATTCCCAGTTCTGTAACATTTATCATTGTTCAATTTTTTGAGAAATAAACCTTAATATTCTGGGCACATTTGTTTTCAATTTCTCTTAAATATAATTCTGACATTTCTCAATTCACCTGAGTTATAGTATAATCCTTTTCCTCCAGTCTGTCTTTTATTAGTCTGATTAGAGACCCAATGTTGTAGAATTCTGCTTCTTCCAGAACTCCTAATAATAAAAGCAGAGAGCATAAAAATAAAACATTAAGTACTGAGCCATCCCACTGTCAACTAATATTAATTAAAATATAAACATTCCAAATCTGGAAGGGCAATCAAAATCTATGGGGAGAAAGCAGGGCTACAATGAAAAATCATGTAAGGGAATAATTCTAATTTAACATACTAGGTATTCTGGGCAGGGGGGCCAGATGGAGCAATGAGCCAGGAAAGGGTTAACAGACTCCCTTCCCTGGCCTCAAAACAGAAGTCGATGTCCAAGTCCGAGGGTCAAGAAGCCAGAAATACATGGAGTCCAAACCGGGGTCAAAACAGGAATTCAGTCACGGAAGCCAGGCTGAGGTCAGGAATACAGAAATGCCAAACTGAGTCAAGCCAAATTCAGGAACACAGGAATACTGAATCAGAGTCAAGCCAAAGTCAGGAACAAGAATATCAAAGCAGCAGCCATGATCCAACAGTTGCTGAAGCTAGCATCTATTTGAAAACCAATAATTTTTAACCTTCCATCGAGAGTGGGGCCACCTGCCACGCCCCCTGTGATGCCCAATAGGTTGGCCCGGTGAAGGAGGCTGAGGCACAACAGTATCACCCCACTACAGGGCCCCTCCCCTGGGGCTGCCGGTCTGGATATGGTCATGTAGGCACCAGGCATGGAAGTCATGGACCATTTCCAGCTCAGAGATCCCATCTGCATCTTCCCACAAGAAGGCCTCCGGCCCATGACCCTTTCATGCAATGAGGTACTGGAAGTGCCCCTTTAGCCAGCGAGAGTTGTGGATACTATGGACCTGCCAGGCAGGACCACGATGCAAGGGAGGCAGTGAGCGTATCAATGACCGCAGCACTTAGTCAGGTTGCACTGGCACCCGGCTGCACTTGCACCTGCAAGGAATGTGTCAAGATCAGATGGCATGTCACCGGGTTGATCACAGCCTCCATGGGAAATGGGCCAAGGAACAGGTGGTCCAATTTCCGTGTCGACCGGTATGATGCCAAGTACCTGGTGGATAGCCACACCTGGTTGCTGACAACAAGAGTGGGTGTGTCCCTCCGGAAGTGGTCTGCAACCTGCTTTTAGGCATCCTTGGCTTTGTCCAGCTGATGTTGCACCAGGGATGGACCACCTGCAGCTCTGCAAGGTACTCCACGGCGGCAGGGATCAGTGAGTCGAAGGGCATCAGCGGGAACAGCTGTGGATGGTAGCCGACATTGGCTAGGAACAGGGTCGTCTGGGTCAAGGTGTGGGCAGATTTGTTGAAGGCGAACTCCGCCACAGCCAAGTAGTCCACCCAGTTACTCTGCTGCTGGTTCACGAAGCAGTGCAGGTACTGCTCCAAGATCCCTATGACGTTCTCGGTATCACCATCCGTCTCTGGGTGGTAGCCCGAAGAAAGGCACACCTGGACCTCTAGGGAGTGCAGCAATTCCCTCCAGAACCTAGTTGTGAATTGAGTCCCCTGATCTGACACCACCTTGTCAGGTAGGCCGTGCAGTCTGAAGACATGCCTCCATTGGCAGGCTACAGGGGATGAAATGTACCATCTTTGTGAGGATGTCCACCACAACCAATACTGTCTTGAACCCCAAGGACGGCAGCAGGTCCATCAGGAAGTCCATGGATACCGCTCCCCAGGGTTGGTTGGGCATTTGCAATGGGAGCAGCAATCCTGGCGGTGCTCCAGTTGCATGCTTGGCTTGCCGACAAGGAGTGCATGACATCATGAAGGCTGGAACATCATAACAAAAAAGCAGCCACCAGAAGGTGCGGAAAACCAAATCCATTGTCTTGAACAGGCCGAAGTAGCCTGCTGCAGGGCCGTCATGGCACTGCAAGAGGACCAAACCCTGGAGCAACCCTACCGCAACGTACAGCCAGTCGCAGAATCGGAGCAACCCATCAGCAACAGATCATGAAGAATCTGATCCAACATCAGACCAGCGCTGCTCCACCCACATGTTCTGTTCTTGGGCCTTGATGAGCCGTGCCCTCAGATCCACCGGCTCAGAGACCGCAGCCAGAGACTCACTGGGCAACACCGTCCTGAGAGGGAGTTGCTCCGGGGTGCACTCATACTCAGGCTTGTGGGACAGGGCATCAGCCCTCAGGTTCTGACCACTTGGAAGGTAGATCACCCAAAAATTGAACTGCGCAAAGAAGATAGATCAACGGATCTGATGCTGATTCAATTTCTGAGTGACCTGCAGAAGCTCAATGTTTTTGTGGTCAGTGCACACCTCCACCTGATGACAGGCCCCCTCCAGGCAATGCCTCCAGTTCTCGAACACCACCTTAATGGCTAGCAACTCCTTCTCCCAGATGGCATAATTGCATTCTGCCAGGGTGAGCTTCCGAGAGTGGTAGGCACAGGGATAAAGGGTGTTGCTAGGTGCATGAGCCTGGAGAAGTTCCACTCCCACCACGATGTCGGATGCATCTGCCTCCACCATGAAGGATGGTACGTGTCTGGATACCTGAGAATGGGCTCCTGCATGAAGGCATGCTTCTGCTGCTCAAATGTCTCTTGCTCTGGGGCACTCCAGTGGAATGGATTCCGTTTTTGCAGGAGACGTGTGAGAGGCGCTATCAGGGCAGTGAGGCAAGGAATAAAAACCTGGTAATAGTTTGCGAACCCCAGGAGTCGCTGTATGTCCTTGGCTTTATGGGGAGGTTGCCACTCCCGTAGCGCCTCCACCTTGCCGTGTTCCACAGCCAACCTGTTTGGAGAAATATGGTGCCCTAGGAACTCCACGTTGGACTGGAAAAACTGGTACTTCTTCAGTTTGGCATACAGTCAGTTCTCCCGGAGTCGCTGCAGGACCAAGCATAAATGCTGGCAGTGACTCTTCCGGTCAGGGGAGAAGACGAGAATGTCATTGAGGTAGATGACCATGAACTGATCAAGGAGGTCCCTGAAAATGTCATTCATAAGATGTTGGAAGACGGTGGGGGGGGTAAGTCGAAACGGCATGACCCAATATTCAAAATGGTCATACCGCATTTGCCGTCTTTCATTCATCTCCCTCCTTGATACAGACCAGGTTGTAAGCTATCTGCAAATCCAGTTTGGTGATTACTCATGCCTCTTGGAGCCGGTCCAACAGTTCCGAGATGAGAAGCAGCAGATACCGGTTGCATACCATGATGAAATTGAACTTCCTGTTGTCGCAGCAGAGCCTCAATTTCCCCAACTTCTTCACAAAGAGCACAGGCGTAGCCAATGGCAAGACAGATGGACAGATAAAGCCCCATGCCAGGTTCTTGGCCAAGAAGTCCCGTAGTGGGGCCAGTTCAGACTCTGACATAGCATAGATTCTCCCCATCGGGAGGAGGGCATCCGGCAGCAGCTCAATGGTGCAGTTGTAAGGCCGGTGCGGGGGCAACTGATCTGCTTCCCGCTCACTAAATATGTCCATGAAACCCTCTACCTCCGATGAAGGTTGAAGGCCCAATCTATGAGCCTTGTCAGGTGTGGTTTGTGCACTGACAGCCGGAGAACACCATCATGCCCTGGGACCAGTGGATCATGGGTTCGTGTGCCCACAGCCAGTCCACACCCAGGTCCACTGGAAAATGGAGGTCGGACGTAAGAAGGAATTGAATCCACTTCTTGTGTGCTTCAAAGCAAATTGTGAGTGGCTGTGATCGGCCCAGAGCGCAGCAACCACCCATTGATAGTTTCTGCCCGGATCGGTGGGGTCACCGGGCACTGGGGAACCGACTATTTGTTGGCAAAAGCAGCATCCATGAAGCTTGTGGTCACCTCCGAATCAATGAGAGCATGGATCATCACGCTCTGTGTGTGGCTCGGTAATATAATATGAAGAATAAATATTCCTATAGCCTCTCTTAAAATTCTAAAATAAGGCAGCCAGATTTAGCTTACATCATCAGAAAATTGCTTCAAATGTTTATTAGTATTTCAAGTTGTTGGCTCTAAAACAACAACACAAATTTGTTTTATCAGTCATTTGAAAAAAGCTATGTTACCTCTTAAATATTCCTCCTCCAAAAGTCAACTCTTCCAGTTCTGCACAATTATATCCAAGTTATCTACATTCCAATATCTAAGGGGCTGTCACAAAGAAGAAAGGGTCAGCCTATTTCCAAAGCCCCTGAAGGCAGGGCAAGAAGGAATGGACGGAAACTAATCAAGCAGAGAAGCAACCTAGAACTAAGAAGAAATTTCCTGACATCAGTGGAACCATGTGCCTCCAGAGGTTGTGGGTGCTCCAACCCTGGAAGTTTTTAAGAAGAGATTGAACGACCAATTGTCTAATGATGTAGGGTTTTCTGCTGGAGGAGGGGCTTGGACTAAAAGACCTCCAAGGTCCCTTCCAACTCTGTTATTCTTTACTGTTATTCTGTTATCTATGATGCAAGTGCTGTCGTCTCACCTGAAAAGCTGTCTAGTTTGTCCATTCTATCCTTTTATACTTAGGGGAGAAGAATGAGCAAGGTGGATGCAACTAGGAAATAAAATGTAATAGCTATCATGCATACATATCCATCACAACACTAACTTTTGCTCTTTAAATATCTCAGGACACTATACTGATGATATCATCTATTCTATCCAAGCAAATATTTTTTTCCGGCACACACAAAAACTATTCATTTCACTCTTTGCATCCACTCCTGCTACCTTCCTTTTCTTTAGAGCAACTACATTGGAATTTATTCAATCAATCTTAGCAGCAACATTAAAGTTGCAAACCACTCCATAAGCAAACCATTGCCATATATTAATATTTGCCAATTACACAACCCCTATATGCAGCTTTACCACTTCTAAACATTCTCTAGTGCAGTGATGGCTAACTTTTTAGACTCTGAGTGCCTGAACAAGTTGCGGCTAATGAGTCACAGCTCGTGATGTCATCACCTGGCACCACTACTCTCTTTCTGAGCATGTGCATAGCCCTGTGACATTATCACCTGGCACCACTGCTCCTTTCTGAGTATGCTCAGCTGTAGGGCGATGCCGGGGTGACTTGGCTCGTGTGCCAGCAAAGAGCGATCTGCGTGCCCACTGTGGCACTCATGTCATAGGTTCATCATCACTGCTCTAGTGTTTTCTAAAGCACAGCAAAGCATTGCTTTCGATTTACATTTGAACAAAATGTGATTATTGCTAAGTTGCTAAAATATACTTTCCAGGATTGCTTCATTTTCTTTCATCCCAATCATTTCATCACTCTTATTTTTAATTCTATTCCTTTTACTGAAATTTCTTTTCTAACCTTATATACTTATTTTCAAAACATTTTAATCATCGTTTTCACCAAAATTCCTCTGCATTTTCTCAGCCTCTTAATTTCTTGCTCTATTTGACTATAGTTTTATAACCTTCTTGTTCTGTCTATTGGCAGTATGATTCTCTCAGGTCATTTTTTTCATAGGAATCACTTTCTTATAAAGATTTTTTTCTCATATACAGCCTTTTTACCTCGTTCCAAAAACCATCCTTTTTCATACTTCCCATTTTAATTCTTCCACATACATCTGTGCATTATGTTAATATCTCTTTTCATTCCATTTCAAGCAGCTTCTGCAGCAAATTTATTTATGTACACTTCTCATTCTTTCTGCTAGAACACCAATCTATCTTCCAATACTTTATCATACAGTATAGTTCCTTATAGTTCCTTCCAGTTCTCCAGTTCTATGATTCTTCTTCCATTTTCTCTACTTCTATTATGATTTTCTTCACATTTCCACTTCTTTCTGTGCCTATATTTTTTACCAAAAAGCAATCAGAAACTGTCAAGAACGTTCTATGTCATATTCAGGATCTCTCATCATCCTGATATTGTTCACTAACTCTTTCGATCTTCAAAATCTCAAAGCTTTTTGATTTATATTGCTTCCTTTTCTATGTGTACATATGAACAGATTAAAATATAAACCCTACATTTAAAACAAACACATATTTCTAAGCAAGTATGCAGTAAACAAGCATCATTTTCATTCAGTTTTGGAACTCTGAACGGTCCCAAAATTTATCTCAGTCCTATCCATTCATTCAAGTCGTCTAACCAAGTCATTTTTCTTCCGAATCATGTTCAGTAGAATTTTGCACAATTAGCAAAATTAATCTTGGTTCTTCCTTTGTCATATGAATGTAACATTCACCAAATTAAATCATATCACATCAGAAGAAATATATCAGATTTGTAACACCACTCAATTCAAGATTACTCCAGACAACTACTTTTCCATGAGCATTCACAACTACTTAATGATACCAGTTCATACTTTCTGACACACTTTAATTCTTTCATTAATAATTAAACTTAATTTTACTTTTCCACATTCCACTCCACAAGGTTAATCCACCTTCAATCAGATCTGTTACATTCTTTCTTGTAGTTTCACATAAGCATGTGTATCTATTTTTCTTTCATTTGCTTAAATTATTTAATTATTATTAATAGTAGAATACAAACAATTACAATATCGGTAAAAATGCAGTGATTTGTAAGGGAAAAATGTACATGGAGGTGATTAAACACAATAAGATATGTGGGAGAACTAGTAACAGAAAAAAAGAAGAAATATCCATATAATTTTCATTTAGCATCAATATAGAAGAAATTCAATTCTCAGGCTTATTATTCAGTCTGGGTTATAGGGAAATTAATAGCTTTATGTTCTCATTTTGGAGCAAAAATCTTTTCAAAAATACATAAGGCTCATATCTAAATTCATCATGAAAATATATTTCTTCCTATTTGCGTAAGATTATCCTCATTGACAAGCCCCAGGCTTGGTAAAAGCAATATCTTCATAAAACGACAAATTCTATATTTTAGAAATATAGCTTGACAACCCATTTATATCTTAACTCTTATATTTCTCTACAAAGTTGCATATGCTGTGTTCTGCATAAGCTGTGTTTTGCATTTGCAAAGTTGCCATATGCTAATGGTATTTTAGAGGAATATCAAATCGAAGCATGGGTCAAGGGAAGAAAGCTGAAAACAAAGTGACTGAAAAGTCAGAATAGGAGAGAAATGGTCTGACAAATACGAACAGCTTGTAATTAATATGCTGATCTTTCAAATGAGACGGGTTTCTCTTCCCCGTCCCCCCACTAGATCATGAAAACTGACAAGAACGTTTATGGTGATCAGATGAAACATGGAGACCCCTACCTCTTAAAAAAGAATCACAATCCACCTCAAGAGAGGAGAAAGAAATAGAAATACAACATGCTTATTGGACTTGAAGGAGTACAGATTTCAGAAGGATAAAAGAGAAACACTGAGTCCAATACACAACTAGGTTTCTTTTTTTTATAAAAAATGTTTTATTTTCAATATAACAAATATATAACAGAAAAAGGATTCTACCATACATATAATATGTTAAAACATTGATAATAACAATAAATAAATTTTTCCCTCCTCATCTTCTTTTCCTTCTACCTTTTTCTCTCATATAGAATACTTAGAATGTTTTATAAAATAAAATTATTTGAAAGTTTTAGGAAAATGTATTTAAAAGTTGTACAGATGGTGAGATAAGAGATGGAAGGAGTAGGTGGGAAATAACATTAGTGAATTTGATAAGAACTGATGAAAGAAATGCCAATCTGATCATTTTACATTAATATTGTTGACAATATAAATAAGATGACCAGCACAAAAATATAATAAACAAACAAATAAATACTAGATTCATTAAATAATTTCAAAATGTGTCTTTTATATGTCTCAAAATTGGAATGTGATACCTGTCAGGAAGAGATATATCGATCATGTTTCCTGAATTTCTTATTGATAAAATTCATACATAATATAAATTGCATTAGGTTCAAACTGATATTTTCTCACAGATAAAATATTAACTTTAGTTTTAGGAAATTTTCCTAATGTTTTTGCTGTACCTTACTTGGTTTGGTATGTATATACAGTGTGCATATATAGGTACATATCAAACAAAGAGAAATGGTTGTTTTTTATATATAATTTATCATTTATATATAAATTATATTCTGCCTTTTTTCAAGTAAGTCAATGTGCCATCTTTTTAAAAAAAAACAGCCACCTTGGGTGAGACAATTATTAGTCCAATGGTTGAACTTACATCAAGTCTGTTGCCTGAAATATAACCTGGTGCAAAATCTTAAGCATTATTATACTCTTATCAGGAAGACACAGCATTGTCAAGGTAGCAGTTCTGCATTAGAATCTCTTTGCCTCCTGTCTATTCTGTATACACAAACCTCATTTTCCTTCTCTGCATGTGACTTGAAAAGAACTAGAGATCTTCAAAGCTGCTTTCTATTTTGTAAATGTTGTTGCTAAAAAAAATGGGTCAAACTATGTAAATTTTAAATTTTTTTTAATGGAATGCAAATATAGCTTGCATTGTTTTATGTGTAGCATTTATAGGCCACTTGGAAACTATCCCATAAAAGGCAGGAAACAATATAGAACCCGGAAAAGGTTTAGAAGAAGAAAAAAACCCCTAAATAGATAATAGTTTAGAAACGGTGAAGAGAATGCAAGGAATTCAATCAAAGTGTAATTGCATTTCTAAATTAAGTTGAACACTTTGCAGCAATTGTTAGAATCAATTAATGTGATTATAAAAACCAGATAGTATTTGGCTGGGTTATCTCACAGCAGAGTTGCTTTTTGTAATTGCTTAAAATTAGTGTTGTTAATTACTCAGGGACACTGTTTATTTTCCCCCCCCTTTTATATTGAAAACATTGTGTCAGAAACATATACCATAGAAATGAATTGGTAAATTGGTAACTATAATTATTTGCAGGAAGTAGATATTAATTCAATGGCTTCTATATTAGCTATTGAAGTTGCTAAGCATATGTCTTTGGTTGCAACTTCAGGACAGATGGTACTGAATCAGAATAATCAAGGGAGCGAAGTGTGGAATTTAGCAAGATAAGTATGAAAAGACTTCTCAGCTGCCACAATAAGGAATATATATAAAATGTTATTAAAAGTTTTAAGAAGATGAATATTAACAGAAACTATAGAAACTATAACAGAAGCTAAAAATGTGAAAGCAACGAAAGAAAGAAAAATAGAAAGAAGTACCTTCTAATCTCTTCTTTACAGCCGTTATAGGCACAATTATAACCACAATCAATTTTTATACAACTTTCTTCACCTTAATTAGAGTGAAACCAAGATCTCATTGCCAAAATTGGGGTTAAATTATAGGGTTCCCAAATGGCAAGGAAGCAAGAATAATACTTGAGATTTTAAAAATCCTATTTTAAAAATTGGGGGTGGATTACATTATTTGCAAGAAAGAACAGAGCATAATAGCTACTTCTCCTCAACTTGTATTATCAGTAATACAGACTACGAATATAGGGCTAATCCAACCATAGAAAAAGAATTTGCTATTCATTTAAATCAGAATTACTCTTATTCCCTGCTTAAATTTATGAAAGGGATGTCTAATTTTCCACAACCTTCTCAAGGTGCTTTTGAAATGTTTTAGTACTTCCTTTTAGTGACATCCATAATTGCATGTTATTATCACCAGATGGAAGGTGTTAGTGCAGCTATATCTTTTTTAAAAGGCACTTCTCTCAAACTCTCAGAAACTGGCTTGTGCCATCTAATGAGCCGACCAATGTTCCTTCCATCAGACCAAGGCAGATTGTCATCTGCATCCTACAATCAGACTCCTAGAGATGCCCCAGCTGTTGGCCTTGACCTCACCTTGTTATATTGACTGTACTTGAAAGAAGAAAAGCTACCCTGTACTTCCTTAATTCCCACTCCAGAAATTTAAATGAAGCCAAGTGAAATGATGGCAAAGCTCTAGAGTGCTGTAACTCCAGCAGGTTGGGACGGAAGCTGAGGATTCTGATGAAAGAACAAGACAGAATTTCAAGCTAAAAACAGCTGAGCATTTAGTGATAGCAGAACATTTCTTGCAGCATTTCTTCCTGTACTGAGTTAGTTGGCTCAGTTAGAGAATAGCTATAGAAGGACCGTGACATTGGATCACATCCTCGATCAGTT